>PNEQ01086943.1:0-74589 GCA_003012365.1 Medauroidea extradentata | reverse complement strand
GTATCACATATTTTAGCATGAAAATGAGCCAAAATGGCACAAAATATTTTTTTTACTGGCAAACGACTCATTTTTTTTAAAGCCTACATATAATTGTGCATAGTATGACTTCACACGCTCTCAATTTTTTTCAACCCATTTGGTTGAAAACTTTTTGAGTTTTTTGCACCAACGTGAAAAAAACTACCGGGCATGGCCTCGTCTTATTTTCTCTGTATGTGTCTCTCCCTCATTCTGTAAAAACTAACTCGTTTTCATTTTTATTTCCTTTTGCTTCTGTGATGTGTGAAATAAACTTAGTTGAATCCATCTGTAATTTAGAGTGTAAAATTCTATGTAGGCCTAACATTTGAGCTAGCCGGTCACCTGAGTCTTACATAGGTATATTAAATAATATAATAACCATCACAACACAAACACATGTATATTATTTCACCTTCATATGTCAAATTTTGAGAGCATTGGAATCTGTACACATTGTTTAAATTATCAGAAAATCAGTTAGAGTAACAAATGACGGGAAGTTAGAAACTAACCAAAATAAAAATCTTAAATAGGCCTTAAAACTACTTGGTTTACACTACACAGCCTATATCATCATTATTGACCACTACCAACCCCAGAATATACATTGTGTTAGGAAAGTATTGTGATTAATTTTAAGGGGTTGTGAGGTATGCCGTGGTTAAGGAGGTAATGACAACCAAACGCATTACTGAGCGCATGGCCATTAGACATGGACTAGTGCGTCTGGTAGGAACAGGGAGATAAACGATCATGATCTAAGGATTGGCAGGGAGTGGTTTCGGAAAACCTTTAAAAATTAAAATATAGATCTTATATTTGTGCGTCAAAATCAAATAATGTAAAGCCGCCATGCAAATAGTGACAACCAATTGGCTGACTTAAACGTCATAATTGATGGAGTTGTGCAGAACGGAACCAATTCACAAAGCAATGTATGTTGAGATAATCATTCCAAGTAGAAGAATAATGTAAGAAGTATATCCTAGGAAAATAACAAGTATTAAATCAAAATATTTGCATAAAAAGAAGAGGCCAGGAAAAGTGGTTTCTGCAAGGTTTATATGGACACTGTAGACTTTGACCTTGACTATATCAGCTCCAGTAATTTGTGGATTGGTTTCCTTCTGCATAACTCCATCCAATTAACAGTAAAAATATGCCATGGGTTACGTAACCAATTATTAGAAAATCTGACAGTGAACAACTTTTTATTTTATTCTTGGCCGTTACAAGATTACTATAAAACTTCTCAAGGCGCGGGAGGGATGTATGTTTAGGAATATAATTTAAAGAACGCCACGATTGCGTAAATGCACTTCTCATGAAAGCTTATTTTTTTAGCGGCCGGAAATGGTGGAAATGGGTGTTCTTGCGGTCCTGTTAAGGCACGGAAAACATGGCAAAGAGTCTTTTTAAAACTTATATGCCTGTACATTACACCTTTATGTTTAATATTACGTCACCAAATGATAGGGTTACGACTGAATGTTTCTTAGGAGCGAGTTGTTGGCGGGGAGACTGCACGCCGCACAGTAACAAAAATTCTCACTTTTACAAGGAAAAGCTTGTAAAATAATGTCAAAAAATTTATCAGTCTAGGCACTACAGCAAGGTGCTGCAAGTTATTTTAAGTGGTTCTAATTTTCTCAAATGCCTGAGGAGACTAGAGGGATACATTATTTATGAGCAGATCACTAGAAGTGAAACAAAATAACAATCGAATGCCTCCATATTTTAACAAAATATTATGTACTTTAACAAAAAAAAAAGAAACTGGTCGCAAAAAGTTTTTAAAGCGTAATTTCTACCATATATACAGAAATGTTTGCAAATTTCCAAGCATATTCTGTAAAGTATTACAATATTTGTGTAAACTTCCATTTTTTTTTAGAAACTTGTATCCAAATTTTTGTTGTAAATGTACAATTTTTTTTTACTGTGCAGTTCAGTGACTTGCGCCTAGAGGCATGGGGGAGGTGTGGTGCCTGTGCACTGTCGTCCTTATAGTTTCCGTGGTTCTAGGCCTAGAAGGCGCGAGACACGTCCACAGGCGGCTACCTAAAGAATATGTTCAACAATTTCTTATCTCTTGGCTTGGTATACCAGAAGGAAGTGATTAGTTTTGTTCTAGTCATTGATTCATATATTAGCAACATACCTATCGATAACATACAATACATACTTTTGATGTGTTTATTCCTATTCTCTCAAGATACTGTACAACAATTAATATTTTTCCTTGCAAATCTGTGAAAGTGCAAGGATAATATGTTTTAAATTTAATATTTCCGTCTAAGAGGCAGAACAGTAATATCTGTAAAGTCTGCAAATGTTATAACGTATCAATAGGGTATTGCGCAGTGCTGCTTCATACTGTTTTATACATGCCTGTGCTATGTATGTTTGTGGTATGTGAATCAAACATAGCATTTAATTTGTATTCTGTCCACAGCAGATTTTAAACTAAACGTTCTGTCTCATACTCAAGACAAGGCGGTATGGAATTACATCCCATATTTCTTGGCGGGATGAAACTCATCTTAGTCAAAAAACGGCACAACCAACCTTAATACAACATCGCAAAAATAATTTGAAAGTACAGCGTTCCAACCTATATTAGTTGGCTGAATTCTCCAGACCCTATTATCAATTGCTTAATCTAAAAATGTATTGAACCCTGCACGTCTTTAGTTTAATTAACATATATAATGTGAACTACATACTTCTTAGAGCCAAATTACTTTCTGTTGTGTTTTTAAACAAACTAAGTGGTACAAATAAAAAAATAATTACTACGAGATGGCAGAAATAACATTTTTTTAAAAACATCATTTG
Source organism: Medauroidea extradentata (assembly GCA_003012365.1). Lineage (NCBI taxonomy): Eukaryota > Metazoa > Arthropoda > Insecta > Phasmatodea > Phasmatidae > Medauroidea > Medauroidea extradentata. The sequence continues at coordinate 71,727 of PNEQ01086943.1, read as the reverse complement.
TTATTAGAGCACAAATTGCAACCATAAAACATTTTAATAAAAGGAAATCACAAATAACTGAATGACGCCAGGTAGACAAATCACTGCAGGGAAGGCTTGGTAAAGTTGGCAGTACTGACAATTGGATTTTTTTTGTATTCCTCCTGTTTTCAACTTACACAGATGTTATAGAAACTATTTCTCACTCTGGGAAGCAAGATCAGCATCTATCATTTAATATAAATGTATCTTATACGTAGAACAGCATTAATGCGTGAGTAATTGCGTAGCTAATAGAGATTTTGGTCAGCACTCAACGTCGAGGTCTTTAGCGTTGATGCCAGATGGTGAGTGTGGGGCAGCGCTGGAATGAAGGGCGGGGGAAACGGGAGATCCTCGAGAAAACCCGCTGATCAGCGGTATCGTCCGGCGCGAGTTTTACATACGAAAATCATGGAACCGTCCACGCCGGGGATCGAACACGAATCACTTTGGTGGGTGGCGAATGGTCTGACCATTCGGACACCGCAGCCTCCTACTTGTGAAAATTGGACATGTTGTTTACTAGTATCAACCATCAAAGTTTTATGAGTTTTTTTTAAAGATAATCATTACTTAAAACCATGATATTTTCAGCTAATATATACAAAATTCATTACATCAACCTCACTCAAAGTCATTTAAATTTTTCGAGTACATAAAAATTTGTACAAACTTACATGAGTAAATATAAATTCCTTCAATACGTTTCTTGTTTTACAGGTAAGGATAAATAAATTTTAATAATGTAATTTAAATAAGACCGTATTATGAAAACCAGAGAAAGGCATTCACTTTCACTCATGCGCCGAATTACACATTTGCTTTATTCTTCAACCACCGGCATTGCTCGGGTGGTAGTACAGTTGCCTACCCACGCAGGGATGCTACGATATTTCGCAATTTTGTGTGGCTGTTAGCTATAAAAAACTTTAATTGGGATGAGTTTGGACTGTTTGCTATGACGAATATTAATTTGCCTCTTAATTGTTATTACTAAATTTGACCCTTAAGTTCTTCGCAGTAGTACGCTGACCATCACTACTTCCACAATTTAACGTATATGATTTGAATGATCCTCTTTTAATATATTTACAACAGGCACAGCAGTTAGTTTCTGAATATAGTTACAAGACATGCTACTATACAGTATAAGCACAACAGCCTAGGCCAAATTTACGATTATTTTCGTATTTCAAGCTTCGTTTAGAAAACTATTTAAGTTACATTGTTGAAACCAACTGTATGTTAACATTATTTTTACTGTCTAGGGTTGACATGCTTTAAGTTTTGTCAAGGATAAAATTTTTAATCAAAGTAACAGATTATTTTTTTAATTAAAATGTGATTCACGATAAAAATAATTAAATGAGGTTTCAATTGCCTAATCCTAATTATACCTATAACAAGCCTACAGAAAGGTTTACTTTCTCTAGCAAACTAAATTCGGTTATTAAATTTTAATTAAGAAATAAGAATTCATATGAGACTACTATTGACTTAACCAACTTAAAAATAAATTTACAAAAATTTTACAAAAATTTTATACAATATTGCTTTAGCACGCAAATAACATTATTCAGGGTTTAATGCTAGGATTTCGTCTTTCGTTTGAAACTTCAGTTACTAAAATCGGGCAATTACTACCCACGAAAGCAATTAGGAGCCTGACGTGGTGTTTTCATGTACTGCTGGTTGTGGAGTATCTGAGATTCCAGCTTGGACTCAACCTGAAGCTTAGTAATTAGAAGACGAGTCTTTGGCTCTATATGTAGGAGAAAAAATCACGATAGTCGAACTTATATTAAAACTTAATGAATGAAAAAATATCTTATATTATTTAAAACCGCTTTTCACAGACAACGCGAGAATATTTAACAGTCATACCATGTGACGAGAATAATGTTTTATCACAATTAAAGTTTCCTTAAGTATAATCTCATTTGTCCACTCACGCCTAATGTCTTAAACCTCGTCTTACAGATTATGATGTAAATATTGTTGGTCCGTTTATGACCCAGTTACGTTCTGTGTTTGTAACATAATTTCCCTTAAATCAGCTGTATTAACGCCTGAATTTAATGTAGTGCAATGCGGTTCCAGATTTTAAAGAACGTGAACTAAAATAATAGAATTCATTAAAATGGAGTGTTACATAATTTACTGCCAAAAATGTTCGCTGAAATTTACCGTAATCTTAACGTTAAAAAAAGTAATCCTTGGAACAAGTTTTCGCCAAATTTGTGAGAAAACTGTCGCTTATGTGATTATTATCAGTAAAATGATTCATGAATTTGTAATTATGTTGCATTATTTCCTGTAAGCGTATTACGTTATGCAATAAGTCACAATGACTTTATATTAGTCAAAAAATGTGGCACAAATTATTTTCTTGACATGCTAGAATATATTTATTTAATTTAAGATTCTTGCGGATTTAAATAAATGATTAAGTTGTTACATACCACGCCTTTTAACATGCATTTGAAAAAGTTAGGATTAACTGTAAACAGAATAAAGTGATCAGAGGGTTGTGACAATTACATTTGTTTAGCATTACACTAGGTTAGTAAAATGTTTATGCTTGAATTGCAGAGCTTTCGGAGTATTATTTTTATCTACACCAAAATTTTATTATGTAGAAAAACACTAATCGAATCTAAATTATTCCTAATATCCAATGCGCTAGATTGAAAACACTCGCTGACCCCGTAAACATGTGGTCAAGTATTAAATCTTATTTCTGACATTTATTTTTTGTTTGTAAATACATTATTACGTACCCTATATCCGTGAGGGTTTGCTAGTCACTAAGTGTGACGGGTCAGTGAACAATAAGTAAACATGTAAACTTCAGTTTCTCATGTTAGCGAAAAAAAAAGTGTGATGGAATCAAATCTCTAAATATATATTGCACCTAGAATCTTAATGATGCCTGTGCTGTGTTGTGCTTACCGCTTCCGTGGTCTTAGACCTCGAGCACGTAACACACGCACACAGGCGGCTGTCTTAAGAATATGTTCAACAGTTTCTAATATCTTGGTAAATTAGAAGGACCTGATCATAGGTTCATACCGCCGAAATGTTCACTACAATTTACAGGAATCTTAATGTTAAAAAAAGGGGGGAAATAATCCTAGGAAAGGGGAAGGAAAGGCTGACGAGAAAAAATACTGTCTCACCCGAGTCCTGGAACCACGTCTCAGGAAGAGTGAGAGAGACAGAAAGAGAGAGACATAGACAGAGAGACAGAAAGAGACAGAGAGACAGAGAGAGACAGTGTGAGAGATAGAGAGAGAGAGAGAGAGAGATAGAGATAAAGGGTGTGGGACTCGTTTGCTGCAAGCTAAAAATAATTTAAAAAAAAAAGCTTTTGTGTTTAAAAAAAAAATTTGGATTTTGTAACTATTCATTATAATTATCAGTATTTTTATTCAAACACAAAATACTTTCTTATTTTTGTTTTTATGTATGTTATTCACTGTGGATATTTTTTTTTCAGTTTGGTATGTGAGTTGGTTTTAGGGGCGTAACATTCAAATTTTGACATTTATGAGCCATTAAACAATAAAATTTGAGAGATAAAAAAATTTCATAAGAGAAAAATTTAGTCACAATTTATGTCTAAAATAAGAAAATAATATCTCGCACAAATATAAAAAATAAAATTATGACGATGAAAATTGCTGCAGACTGTATTCTTTACGAGTGTTATTTCTATGGCACATCTTAACCGTATTATTAATTTATAAACATTTTACTTCATATTTCTGTCATTATTATTATTTTAATACGTAAAGTTGCGGCCTGCAACACTTTGCTTTGTGAAACAATATATCCTTTAGTCGCAAAATACTTTCGAACACTGATGATAACGAAGGCAGGGAATGAGTAATAATCTATGTCATATTCCTTGAGTAATTAAGGAAAATAATGTACCATAAATTAAATCGAAAATAAAATTTTTTTGGAATGCTGAAAAACTGAAAGCAGAAGCAGAACGACGAGTTTATTGAAGCCAACAAATTAGGAAGGAACCGCTAAAGACGAAGAATATGTCCAATATAGAATTACTGGAATGTAGTTGACTGCAATAATTGTTTAATAGTTTTTAACTTTCAATGTGCCAATAAAATGTAATATATTTTGTGAAAGGTTCTAAAAAATTTAAAGTTTTTTTTTTTACAAGAATCATTACTTATTTTCTTAAATGTTCTGAAAAAAAAAATGAAACTTTTTGACATACATCATTACTCACTAATACTTTTAATATTACTTTAAGCCCAGATGTTATAACACAGTTAGAATTTTCCACCTACTAAATTATTTTCAATTTTGTTCAAGCGCGCGAGTACGTTTTGGAATTGAAGTTTATTTGGCCCGATTTTAAGTAAATTATTCCATATGAAAGAACGATTCAAAGTTATGATTTTCATGTATTTCATATGTATCGTAAGCTGCGCATCAAATAAAATATCATATAAAAATAATTACTAACCATTTTACTAACTAATTTATATGAAGCTCTGTTACCAGCGATAAAAAAGTATTAAAAAAAAAGACATTTACAAATGAGTTTCTTTCCGTTGCTTACATTTGAACTAGGTAGTATGAATACTATAATTTAATTTGTATGGAAGAACCTGCCTTTCGGCCAACTGGTTTACTCTGCGACCGATAGATAGCAGCACATGTTTACAACCAGATGTAGCATGCATCGTAGGCAACGCGTCTCTCGTTCCATTGTTCTGTCATTTCTCCTAGAGTTTTTTTTTTCAAGTCTACACAATCATTTATGTGGCTTTAATAATGTGTCCCTCCTCTGCCTCTTCGTCGGGGACTAATTATAGGAGATAGAAGAGATTTTCTAAAGAGACCCGTTAATAATTAACTGCGAAGGCTGCTGTAGAATTTACAAGCAACACCATACTGAATACAAATTAGTGTAACCCCAAGAAAATGTAAATCCCTGCCAACGAGCATCAGGGTTTCAAGAGTTTTTTTTTGGGGGGGGGGGGAGAAGAGGCCTTTTTTCGTACCATAGCATTAAGAAAATTGTTTCCTTCTAACAATAATGAAAAATCAGCGATATCCACGAATTTTCTTGTAAAAATTTCTTTTATAAAATTGGTTAAATAGTAAAGCGTGAATTAAAATTTTTAAACGTTAAAATCCCCGTTGTAAAGTCTGATATATTTTTATAAATTTGTCGGAATCTTAATATAATAATTGGAAGTTGTTGATTACGGAATAATTTGGTAATTGTAAATTCGTGTTTATTAAGAAAAAACCTATATACAAACCAGCATCGACAGGCATGTCACACTAGTCGAGCAGCCGACCCAACCATCACCTGGTGGAATTTTCATAAAAATGTAGGAGTTGTCTTTTCTGTCAGACACAAGGAAAATTCAATATTATAGCACTAAACAGTTCAACACAGAACCAATCAAGCCAGAATTTTAGGGGCGTTGAGATTAACTACAGCAAATGCAAGTATACCAATTTGTAGCAAATGAAGTGGAGTAAAATATTTGTTTAGATATTTTATCAGTTTTTGTTATGGTTTTGTAAATAATTGCGATCAAATGAAAAATTTTACTGTGTTTTTTCCTTCTATTATTAAATATAATTTATTTATGATCTAATTTAAAAACATACATAAATAAAACCTGAACATTTATTTATCTTTAGATCCTAATTTACAAAACTATCCAAAACGGAAGTTCGTATCTCAAATAGAAAAAATATATAATCATTTAAAGTTATCAAGGCACAATCCTGTGTCCGCCATCTTTGTCGGCCATTTTAAAAGGAAGCAAGCACGGGATTCTTGGGGATTTTTGGTTCGTGGTTTCGAACAATGAGTAGCACCACTGTACAAAAATTCAGCTTTATGTCTTTCATTTCCGGTTAAAAACCTAAAATGACTGGGCTATCTGCCGAAGGTGGGGAACACGTAGTGGATATTTTGTTGTATAAACTAGCGTAACAAATCTTAAAGAGCGACTTATTATTTTTTTAATGCATCGTTCTTATTAATTTGGGCATATGTTAAAACCTCCCTCTCGAACTTAATTAAAATAAAAATTTTATGCATCTCATTGCTACATTGTGCCACTGTCTGGCATCGTGACTACCACTGATATAGGTGTTTATAATACGTTATAAAATCCTCGTATACAGAAATTCCAACCGAGCGATGACTTAGTTCGTTGTTGTACACTGTGCATGTAATAAAGTTAATACATAAACAACAGTTTCTAGTATGAATAAGTGAAACTTGTTTCGATAATGGTTAAAGATACTACACAAGGACACTATATGGAACGCATATAACTTAGATAAAATATTGTACGTAAATGTTCTTCAACTTATCAATCTAATTTCGTTGAACAGTGTGCGTAATGAAGTTGGTGACTTTGTTTTTAAATATTGGTTAAGTTTCTTAACAACAATGAACACTCTTTTGTAAATAAGCTGAACCTTGACTGAAACTTTTATCGAAAATGTCCGGTGAATTATAAATTCCTGCATTCTGGGGGCTCTAAATTCGTAACGAAATATTACACACTGAATCCGGAACTTAAAGAAAGAAAAAAAACCCTCCCTAACTTCTGAAAAGTAAAATTTTATGTACACTATTGAGAAAGTAGTGAGCAGTATTTTTTTTATGATATTGTATGATCAGGTGTTTTATTTCATAACACAATTTTCTGTACGCTTTTTAAAGCTGATTTACCAGCTGTGAACGTGTATAAGGACATAACGCTTCAACAAAAAAGAGAGAAAAAATTTAAAACAGTAACAAAACCATGCTCAGAAAACTGCATTGTTGTAGGAACCGCACCATTTTATGTTAGTTTATCAACAACTATCAAGTTTGATTGTGGAGGCGTTGAGGACTGTTTCATGCAGCTATAAGATATATAACAAATTAACAAAATATTTCAATTGCTAATTGGTTTATTACAGTTTCGACTGTTGTAGAGACACTGTTCAGTAAGTTCAGTTCTGTTGTATCGTGCATTGTTCACAGTTATATAAACAACCGTGAACAGTTCCACATATATCAATTCCGTTAGCTCAGAGACATTTAAATATTTAGAAAATTTTGGAATCGTCATATTATGCAAACCCTGACTTGCTGGCAGGTGTTTGATAACAAACTAGTTAACTTACGGTGGTGAAGAAAACCTAGTTAAAGTATGTTGACACTTTAGCTCTAAAATCTTGAAAAGCGTAACTTGCTTAGCGATAGAGAATGTCAGCGAATTCATATTTTTTTTTCCATTGGTGTTATCTCCAATATGCCGAAAAGTTCACTTCATGAAACCAAATGTTTAAACTATTATTTGCAAACAAAGAAATTTTAGTGAAACTGTACGTGTTTACATTTTGTCTTAGATCGACAACCATCAGGTCAGTTATATTTACAATAACATTCTGGTTACAAAAACGTTAACCGTAGTGATTGCGAGGGTAAACTAAACCTACTGTAATGTATTGAAAATATCACATAAAGGACATTTAAGAAGACATAGCCTCTTAATTTTATCACACATTTTACAAGACAAACTGAAAGCCTCTAATTTACAGCGGCGTATAGTAATAATTATATGTATAGTTGCCGCATAGCTGTTCTAGGTTATCTCTATACATAAAAGAGAACCCTGACTGACTGACTGACATATCAACAAACTGCAGCCCAAACCGTGAAAATGTTTGTGTGGTTTCCCTTCAAGTCGTAGACGAGCGCTAAGAAAGGATTTTTCGAAATTCTACCACTTAGGGGGTGAGAAGGGGTGAAAAATACTATCGAAGACACGTTGATAGAGCTGGAAACCAGACGGCCTATCATCGTTATTTATACTTTAATAGGACACACACAAAAAAAGCCAATTTTAGAATTATTCGAAATTCAACATTTAAGGGGGGTGAAAAGACAGTTATCTATCGATTACTTCGGGATAGAAAGTTAGTTTTCACTTCAAAATGCTGCTTACGTGAATATCCAAAAAGTTGTTTTAGAATTTTTTGAAATTCTAACCCCAATCAGTAAAAAAAGGGGAATATATGTTTTTAATGAACACAATTGGCTATCGTCGTGATTTTTACTTCAATTGGTTACGTTTACACATGACTAACAGAAGACTCAAAGACGTTTCGAAATTGATAATTAAGAGGGTGAAAATACGTGAAATGTGTTTTCGATTATTCCTCAATATCTATTGAACCAATCGAGATATCGAAGTGCTCTACGCTTTAGATCGATGCTTACGTAAATATCTAAATATCATTAAATATATTTTCCAAAATCGGCCCCAAAGAGGGAAATAAAGGGAAAATGTGTTTTCGATTTACAATCGATAAAGATCGACCACATTGATTTTAGATAAATTGAAGTGATTTTATTTAAGATTGATGCTCACTCAAATACCTTAAAAGTGATTTCACGAATTTTCGAAATTCGCCACCTAAGGAGGTGAAAAGGGGGGAAAAGTTATGAAATATGTTTTCAATTAATCGTTGCTATATCTTGAATCCAGCGGGAGATTGTCGTGTTTTTCACGTCCACGAGACACCAAAGTATTCTAAAACTGATTTACGGTTTTTCGAAATTCACTCTTTTGGGAGGCGAAAATACCTGTAATATGTTTGAGATAAATCCTCGATATCTATCGAACCCATTAAGATATACAGTTAAATTTTGCTTCAGGATTATGATTATATAATCTAAATTATAGCAAAACGGTTTTAAGATTTTTCGAAATTCGAACTTTCAGTACCGCGCATGGGTCTTAATGTGTTTTTTAATGAATGATTGATTTTGATACGACTGACCGAGCTACCGTCGTGATTTGCTCTTCAATTGGATGCTTATACAAGTGTTTAAGATGTGAAATTAAAAGGTTTCGAAATTCGGTTCCCAAAAGGGCGAAAAAGCACATTTGTTTTTCATGAACTCATTATATCTATCTAACCAGTAGAGATACTGAGGTGTTCACGTCAGAGTGATGCATACGTAAGTATTTAAAAAATATATGTAAGTTTTCTTACATTATAAGATAACTTGATTATTAAGAATTCTATGTATAAAATGAAGTGCACCACTCTTTCAATCCCTCATCAACGCACTACCCAAACCGCTGGACCTAGAAACGTGAAATTTTTCAGCGTAGCTCCCCATCACGGCATAGGCACCCACTAAGGAACGATTTTTCAAAAATCGAACATTGAATGTGTAAAAACGAGCAAAACGTGTTTTCCCGAAATTCTCGATAACTCTCTAACCTGATCATATATTGTTAATATTTTTACTTCAAAATATTGCCTAAGAAAATGCATATATGATTGTTTTTCGATTTTTCGAAATTCGGAAATAAAGGGGTGAAAAGCCGTTAAATGTGTTTTCAATAAATACTCTATTTCTCTTAAATCACTTAAGATATCGAGGTAATCTTTGCGTCAGAATGGTACTCATGTAAATTTCTGAAAAGCAGTTTTAGGATTTTTTCAAAATTCGTCCTTGAAAGCTGTTAAAAATATTAAATGTGTTTTCAATTAATATCCGTATCTCCTGAACCATTTGAGATATCGAGGGGGTTTTGCTTTACAGTGAAGCTTGCGTAAATACCTAAAAAATAACTTCAGGATACATGCTCTATTCTTTAAAGTTTGCGTACGTAAATATATAAACCAATTTAAGGTAATTTGCAAATTAAAGATAAACAGAGAATATAGTATCACCATCAATTAAAACGCAATTAAAAGTTAATTACCTTTTTCTGTAGTTTACGGGAGCGAAGCCGCAACGGGACAGCTAGTTAAGAATAAAACTAAGTTCGTAAACTTTCAAGGCAGACGATCAGAAAAGCTAGTTCGACAAACGAGAATTAAATATCAGGAGTTTCACTCTACATTAACCTATCTAACGCGGCGTTGTACAAGCCTTTATGAGCCCAAGACATGAATATTTTATTTTTTAAATATATTGTCATGAATTATTTCGACGTTATATGATGCAGTTGTTTGTATTTCTACATTCCGGGAGGTTCTGGGCTCGATTTCCGTTAAAATCTGCGTGTGAAAGTTCAATTCTGACACACAAAAACTACAAGGATGATCGAATTAGCGCAGTTTGAATGCAGTCGTTTAAAAGGGGTAAAATGGATTACGCAGTTCAATTTCCACTTAGGTTCCTCGACAAAATCAGCTCACGTATCTCATCTCTGTAATCTCAAGGTTGGGACTCCAAATACGTTTCCGCGAAACCTCTTCCCACCAAAAACTTTCTAATGGTATTACACTTTAAGTGAATATTTTGAAAATATGTAATTGACGGCACCGTCACCAATGATTGTGCACAGGGTAAATCAGGTGTTTTTCATTCGATTAACCTCTTACCTTAGGAGTCTGTAACCACCCCACAACGTCAAATTGACAGGGTTGTAAATAAGGACCATGTGAAGTCGCTGTTAGTGTCAGGGACATACTTAAAACTTCTTTTAGCTATAGCTACTTATCCTACAGCAGAGTTAGCTCAACTAGCAGCTTGGACGTTCTAACACTTGATGACTGAAGTATCAATTTGGTGTACAAAGAGGTTTTTCGATTAAAGTAAATATTATCAGTTATGAATAATACTCGCGAGCAAAGCCGCGGGGGACTGTTAGTCTTTTATAAATACTGTTCCATTATCTCATTAAAACACACTCTAAATAACCCAAATTCTCTTTAGATTGAACCATTTATGTCCCATGGATAAGATAAGTAATATTACTTTATATGCTCAGTATAAAAGAGTCATTGTATTTTATTGCAACATAAAACCACGTGCCAAGAATCCCGGCGAAAATAAGATAGGTAAAAAATTGTCTTACTGTCAGGCATACGTAATCACAGAAAGAAAGTTTATAACTTATAACACATTTTGTAACTACAAATACCCGTTAGTACAAACCCGGTAAATACAGATTGAGAATTTAATTTAATAAAACCTAAAGTTTCTATTAAAGTGGTTTTGCTGTAGCCTATATTGTAAGAGATGATGGACGGTATAACGTGAAAATTTATTGTGCCAACATAGCCTTGAAAACACTGTAGTTTCTTGCAACATGCATGCTTGAGTGTTATACGTCTGACACAACGTATCTGCTTGCACATCAACAACATGCATCAAATATTACAATAGCGAGGTTCTTATTTGATCAGTCAAATAGGGCAACAGATCTACCCACGAGCGAAAACCATTCATGTTTTCATAAGCTGAACATACGTCGAAACCCAGCGAACCGTCAAGCTCTTGTGCGTGAGTTATGTTTAGAGACACTAGAAAATCGCGAAAATGTTTCAAATAGTCTCCAATAAACTGTATTATATTAACCGTGACACGTGTGAACAGTTTCGGGACGAATCACACACGCTGTGTGTCCAAGCTGTGCAGTTCTAACTGGGCCTGTTGTAGGGAGAAACAATGCTACAAATAAACGATAGCCAATGTTGATACGAAACATTCAGTGTTATATACATCACGTTGGAACCTAGCAAACATTCAACTATTCCCGCGATTTTCCAGTGTCTCTAGTATGTAGTATTATGATTGGTGTACTACGTTAATGAACAGGAAGATTAATTGTGAGTTCAGTATATATTATTCTTAGAGCGGTCTGAATACTTAGGTTTTTAAATTATTTATAGTTAATTTTAGGACATGCTTCTAATACGCGACTAAGCTAAAGAAAAACTGCCTTGTCTTACACTTTTTCAAATGTGAAACCTAGATCTATTCTAGGAATAGAATAAAATCCATTTATAATCTAAAGTAAATTCATACCATGATAAACAGCAAAAAAGAAACAGTAAAATGTTTTTATAAAAGTAAAGACAGTTAATTTAAGGCACTGTAATTGACTATAAACTCTTACAGTTGAAGTCATTATCATAACCAGTTATTGAGAAAACATTTTAAGAAAGGGGAATATGTTAACTATTTTAAGTTTTTATTATCGGTAGGAAATAATGTTACTATCTGTACTCAACAAACAGTTAAGGGGGCGGTTCACCTGTGTATTTAACGTCTTTTATTATTTTTATATTTGTACCAGATATTTTTTTCTTATTTTAGACCTAAATCGTGACTAAATCTTGCTCTTAGGAAATTTTTGTATCTCTTATAGTTTTTGCGTAGTGAGTCGTGAACGTCAAAATTTGCACTTGACTGTTTTATGCACGCCACTAAAACCAACTGACATACCAAACCGAAAAAAAAATCACAGTTTACAACAATGTTGTAGGTTGTGATTGGAAATATATGAAAACGAAAAATATATAGTTTAGTATATTAAAAAAGTCTTTGAAATTTTTAAATTTTAATTTCAAAATTCAGCGCCCTAAATTGGGATATGTGTGTGTAAGCATGGCAGATATACAAATAATGCAAACAAATCAAAGGGGAAATAAAAAAAACCTTAACTACTGTTGGCGGGTTGGGCTTGAATATTAAATCTCCCTCATAAGCATTTGGCCACCAACGTTAACACATAGAGTTTTAAGTGGTTCTTTTACCTAGAAAACAACCGAGCAAGCTGTTGAGGTAAGGTATACAATTCGTGAGGTCTTCCACTTTTCATAACCAAAGATAATTAATCTGATGGCGTTAAAAATTGCTAATTTTAACTTTTAGTAATGTGCGGTTTGTGAAGTCCCTCCCACTATAGAGTTCTCGACGGTAGAGACCGCAGGCCGTAAAACAGGAATGAAGACGCGCAGAAAATGGCGCCTGGATGATTCACAACCGCACGTTGATGCGGGCATGTAATGCACCGGGGCATAGCCCGCCATCCAACTGGCGGCATTCGCGAAGATACGCCCTTTGAAGTGGGAGGAGGATACGCCAAAGATACGAGCGTTTTACTGTCGGTACCCCGCGTCTCGCGTCGCGGCGACACCCCTCAGTGCAGCCGACACTCACGCGGAGGTTGGTGGGAAACACGCATCCCCCCGGCGCGGAGGTAAATTTCCCTCCCGCGCGGGCTATTGTTAGAGGCGGCTGAATTATGGCGTCAAGTGTGAGCGAGGGGGGTTGCGGAAGGTAAGGGGGAGGCAGGTAATGAGGTTTTCTCACGGGTGGTCCCAGACTCCTCACCTCCAGGGCGTTGTAGCATAGGTAAAAACCTCGTTTATATCCCTTTGTCTACGTTGTGTGTCGGCCACCATGGTGGCAAGACAAGGCGTGCCCCCGTCACCCCCAACAACTTCTTCATCCTTCAAACCTCTCCCTTTTTTATACTAACAATATTCCTCCCTCGTATAATTAAGGAGGTAGGAGGGGGACAAACCGTAACCACCCCCTTCCCCCTAGCAGTATATTACGACCGGGGCTGCATAGCTCGGACCGTGTCCAATGGCACGTCGGGGCGCGAGAGAAAAGGGGATTGGCCCGCCGGACGCGCAAGTGGGCGTGGCCCCATGACGGGCCCTTGCGGTTCGTGGTGATCCTGTCCCAAGCCCGTAGTCGTTGTGGGCCGCGCATAACTATGGTGTGAAGAAGGGTGTGTGAGGGGGAATTGGGACGGGGAAGAAATTGTTGGGGAAGGAAAGGCCGAAGAGAGAGAGAAAAAAAACTGTCTTGCCCGAGTCCTGGAACCACGTCTCAGGAAGAAAGAGAAGGCGCGAGATTTGCTCGAGATTTGTGGGTTAACACGTCTGGCTCACAGCTGCGGGACTCGTTTGCTGCACAATAGACAGCGTAGAAAGAAGACAGAGAGTCACGGAGAGAGAGAGAGAGACAGAGAGACAGAGAAGCAAAAAACCGTATCGTATTTTGTAGGAAAATAGAGCATAATTTGAACCCCTGTTCAAATTTACTTTCAAAGTTTTTTGATGGCTTCTCAGCCCGCCCTAACGGCCTGTGGGAAGACAAATAGTCGGACTGTTTTTAACAATGAATACTTTGTTCATAGTAGAATACCTTGAAAGAAGGTGCCGGTGGAAAAAAAAAAAAAAACAATAATCTAGCACCCGTCTATCTTTGTATTCATTTTAACACCAAGGGAAGATACCAACTGAATAGAAAATTGAGTGTTTCTGTTTAACTTCTATTAAAAAATAGTCGTTAGTGTTGAGAGTTAGGTAGTATGACCCCCCCAAACTGAAGTGTTTGTTTGACATACGTCATTGCTAGAGACCTGGAAAATTTGCGTTTTCTTTTAGTCGCACGCTATAATTCTAGCAACTGTTAAACGTTCACAATTGGCCGTTGACTTGTTCGACACTTCCTGGAAGTAGCTGAGCAAATAATAAAACTGTAACTATACACAGGCCCATTTGACTGTGTCAGCGAGCAGCTAATAAACAGCTGCCACGACACTCAGTGCACATATATTCTTGGAGGCTAGCCTACAGGTCATTGAACCTGCGAAATTTCCGGTCTCTAGTCATTGCTAGCGAATTTTGACGAGTCGAAGGAAAATCGCAGTTTCATAAAAGTATACCAAACACGAGAAAATTAGTGAAAAACCCCACCTTGGTTATTTTGATGTCATTTTATCGTGCTTAGTTATTTTACGTAACTGTGATTTTCCTTGTCTCATCAAAATTCGCCAGCAATGACGCATGTCCAACTAACATTTAGTTTGTCAAGCACCCTCATTGTATAAAAAATCATTCAAAGATCACAATACAACGCACTAATTGGTTTTAATTTTTTTACACCTAAACGTTTTGCATGTGTTCTTTGTCTACGCTTATAGTTATTTACGTCTGCATCCAGTTAGTCTTTTCTGACCTCAACCATGGCCGTCGTTAGTAGAAGGCCGGAGTCTTGAATGTGGCAACACTGCATCGGGGGCCTGCTGCTTGTCACTTCTTGGCCACCTCAGTGTCTGCGACGTGTATAGATGCAGCTTTAGTGGCGTGTACACGTCTACACTGACTAGGGCAGCCAATGAGCGACCGGCAGCAGGCCTCCGATGCAGCGTTGCCACATTCAAGACTCCGGCCTTCTACTAAATACGGCCATGCCTCAACTAATTCACGTACAGCAATTAGGTCGGTCTATAAATAACTGTAATTGAATTATGTGATACTTTGTTTTAGGTAATATTTATTTCAAGTCAAGCGTAATGCATGACTTGTATCACGTCTAGTTCGTCACAGGCTGAAACACAAGGAAGTACTACTAATGAAACACGATTCAATTAATTAACAAGGCCCCATAAAGAGCGTCAAAACCGCCAGTCTTAGTCGTAGCAGTTAAGATAAAAAATATATTTTTTACTCTTATAGAAAAGGCTTTTGAAAAATAGTTAGCAAAAGTATGTACCACAGCATTTATGTGTTATAAAATTTACAAGAAATGCTTGGAGATATAAAAATACAGCAATATTTATGTAGATATTAACAGTTTTTACATTTACAAAAAAAATTTTCTTGCAAATTTACATACGACATACGTGTTTCAAAAATAAAACTTTTATGTCTCTATAGTGCCACAAGAAGAGGTTGCCAAGGAATTCTTTTGTAATCGTTCAAAATATTTTGTAAAATGTGGCATGTGACACAAGTTCATCTTGTTCAATTAGCACATCTGCTCCCTACCATTGTTTGAAATAATACATCTGCTCCCTACCACTGTTTCAAATGGTATATCTGCTCAGCTCTCTAACATTGTTTCAAATAGTACATCTGCTTCCTACCATTGTTTAAAATAGTAAATCTGCACCCTACCATTGTTTAAAATAGCTTATCTATTTCCTACCATTGTTAAAAATAATACATATGCTCCCTACAATTGTTTCATTTAGGATATCTGCTTCCTACCAGAGCTTGAAACGTGTTGCAACGAGATGCGAATATTGTTTTTGTGACGAAACTACCTAACGTGCAATACTTTTATATGTCTAGGAAGAGACACTTCGAACTATGACCCTACAAGCTGAAAACCCCAGTACGCTTATCAAGTGCACTGATGCATGGAAAACAGTTTAAAATGGTTCAAATGCACAATAATATAGTTGTTTACAAACCACAGCATGTGGTATGCAGTTTGCTCAAATGAAGAGAATATTCACACAAATTATGTGCTACAAAATTAAGAAAGTTAAGACACTGAACTGTAAACAAAATTCAAATAAAATAAAGGTGGTCTAGGAATAAGGTGCGAGGTAACTGTGCTCAATGATGGAGGTTCGAATCTGGCTAAAAAAAATCTCTCGCTATGGCGTATGTAAAGAAACTAACCCGTTGAAGGAATCGTTAAAGATCACATCGAATCCTGTTGCGTCTTGTACCTCTTTTATCATAATAAATAAACGCAAAAATAGCTTCTTAACAAATTTTATTTCACAAACAAGTTAATTTTTGTGATCAGAATAAAATAAATAAAAATAAAATTTTAATGTTGCAAATAAAAGGCCACATCTTGTAACGTTACATGCATAGTTTTTATATTTACAAAAACCTTTATAGTTTTATAAGGAATTTATTTGGCAACTAGGTCTCCAAAAATGTCCTTCTAAATGTAAAAAAAAAAGTTTTCTAGTGTAAGTACCCCATACTGTGAACGACTGAAAGATTTTCGTTTCTGTTTAATCGTGCGGACGAGGGCGCTGGTTGGCAGGTTTTCTCGGGGATCTCCCGTTTACGATACCCCTTCATTCTGACGCTGTTCCGTACTCACATCATGTCACCCCTCGCCGGCGCTGAAGACCTAGATGTTAAGGGCGTTGGACCCGTAAAATTTCATTTCTTAATATTTGTGCCAAACACTGTTCAACTTCTACACATAATATAACATGTCATTCCCTCACCCCCAAAAAAGTTACGCTCCATAGTTTCTGCATAATCACTCATCAAAATCTCAAAATGGCCATTGCAGTATAGCCAAAATCATAAAAAGTAATTAACTAATGAAATCTTAATTACAGGAACTGAAATTCAGTGTATCAATGAATTTTATGACTTGCTTGACAAAAGATAATTTTGGAAATTTCAGTAGTAGCCAACATTTAGTGTTATGAAAAACTTTACACATTTTCATAAATTTTTAAAAAATTCAAAGATGTATCTTTTTTTTTTTTTTTTTACAAAAGTGTCTTGAAGTAGCCTATATAATTTTGTATCAATATGAATTACCTTGTTTCTGCGAATCAATTACATTTTTGATTTTGGCTATCCCGCAACCGCCACTTTGCGACATTCATAAGTGATTATGCTGAAGTTATGGGACCTACATTTTATTTATTTGGGGAAATGACATTTTAGCTGACGTGTAAAAGTTTACAGTGCTTGACATAAATATAAAATAATAAATTTTTATGGGGCCAACGTCGTTAAGGGGGATGGAGCCCCAAAGCAGAGAATCATCACAACTTTCGACATAAATATTTTCCCTTCGCTTATTATAAAAAAAATCAAGGCTCGACAACCTGTAGATTACATCTTTTTTTTACACCTTCTTACATTATTACATAGTCACAGACTTTCTTATTTTTGGAGCACTTATGGCAGATAGGTAATATGTCTCTTTTTCCTATCTGACATCACTGCTTAAAAAATAAGACAGCATGTGACTGTGTAGTAATGTAATAAGTTGTACCCAAGTATCATATCCGGATTGTCGAACCTTGATTTTCGATAATAAGCGAGGGGAAAAAGTTATGTCGAAAATTGTGAAGTTTCATTGCTTTGGCGCACCATCTCCCTTAACAGCCCGTGTCACTAAGCACGCTGAAGTTTTCTTCATTTCTTCCTTACTCCAAATTTGGCCAGATATATTTGAAAATGTTTCAATAGGGACCTGGCAAATGACGTTGCCTTTCATTGTTCACATTATATTCGAAGTATTAAAGAATAATTATGAAATCATTAATCTATTTAAAAATTAATATTATAATTACCTTTCAACATATAATACGGACTAAATAATTCCTACAGTGGTACCAATTTAGTTCATAAATACGCCATAATTGTAAAATGTAACGTTTACATTAACAAACGTTGCCGATAGCAAATCAAGTCTTTAATTTATGAAATTAAAATGGAAAATTTTTACTAAAGAGGTGACACAGACTCTTAAGAGTGCGTGGTAGATAAATAAACGCTGAAAATATCAATTGATTTCTACGCTTTTTTCGAAGCCGGTATGGATAAAATACTCAATGACAATTACTAATTCATTACGCGTGATCTCTTGCGCCGCAGTTAAATGCACGAGGTTCCGTTGTCAGAGATTGTGCCTCAGAAGTTCGTAACACTGGAAACAATTTTGTTTAAAACGTTGGCTAAAAGTATTGTGTAGGATTGCTATTGTTTAATTTCCTGGCTTCAAGAAACCTACAGTTATAGATTAATGCGTTGACTTATGTACCACGCCCTCTTACGTGGTGACCACAATCTCTTCCATCCATCCATTACTGTTATGTAAGTTTCTTACAGTGTGTTTACTCTAGGTTGGTAATCTGGGAGGACAGCAAGGAGTGTTGAAGGGAAAGGGGTATGTACTGACCAGTCTTCCAGCCTGGTTGTTGTGCAGGTTGATGCGGGACTGTATGTCTCCCTCACGCTCGCGGGAGTCCAGGAACCTCCGAGATACTTGCACGCCGTACTCGAGGTTGTGCGAGCAGCCGCCCCACTTCCAGCTGTTGGTCCGGCCTCCTCCTCGTCTGTAGTGGTCGCAGCTGCACGTCGTCAACCGCCCGGAGCTGCAGGCTCGAGCCACGCTGTGCGCCACACCGGCAGCAGAGATGGCGTACGCGAATGCCGCCTCCCGGTATCCTGCAACACACGACCATGCCCCGTGCATAGCGACCGGAAGACATTTCACGGGTTCATCGACCTGTAAGTGGTGAGAAGGTTGTGCGGCCCTGTAACAATTGTTTAAATTTTAATTTTAGCAAATTTTTGTAATAAAAATATTTAATTTTTTGTTTTATATAGAAGACCTTGTAGCCTACAACATCGTTATTCAGTGCACATTTCTTCAGTTTGGTGTGTCAGTTGGTTTGTAGTGGCGTTCATTAAACCGTAAAATGCTAATTTTGACGTTTACGAGTCATCATGCTAAAACTATGAGAGATGAAAAATTTCATAGAAGCAAAATTTGGTCACAATTTATGTCTGAAATAAGAAATAATATATCTTGTAAAAACTATGTAAAATATCAGAAAGGACGTAATATTTTTATTTTATATTTGTATCAGATATATTATTTTCATATTTGCTCCTATGTAATTTTTGATCTCTCTCGTAATTTTTGCGTAACAACTCGTAAACGTTTGGTATGAGCATTTTACGGTTTCATTAAACCGTAAAGAGCAAATTTTGGCGTTTACGAGTCGTGTACAGAGAATCGTCTGCAAAATACGGTCAGAATTTATGTCTGAAAATTGCTGCAATCTGTGACATAAAATCGTAAGTAACTAACTTAAACATGGTCCCGAGTTTCTTCGCTTTCGAGAGAAATATTTATTTTTTTTGATCCAAGTGAAAACGTAAAATCCCCCTGTAACTTTGTTGCAAATTGGTTTTACTGTAAAAAGTAATTTTTCGAGACAAATTTTACAAAGATTAAAAGGAAATTTCGCTAATTTGCTAATTAGCTTCCATTATGGTATATTTTGTCTCGATAAAATCAGAGTACGTAGTTGAAACCAGTTACAACAAAGTTACAGAGCGATTTTATAGTATCGGCCCCCGTTCACGTTAAAAAAAAAAATATTATCATGAAATATTTAAAAACTTGGGTCCAAGCCCTTAAGAAGCCGATGAGGGTAAAATGGGGTGAACAGACAACACAACAGTCATGTCAGAGCCGGAATTCAAACGCACGACATTCGTATCGTAGACCGGCGCCTAGCTGACTGCACTACGGAGACCGGCACACTGACTTGTAGACATGTATGTTTACTGAAGCAGACAATAACTGCACATTGAATGCTTGGTGATACAGTAATAACACACGAGTGGACCTGCTTTTATAGCTGCTTCTTTGTTATTGACTCAGTGACCTCCAGGAAGTTTTAAATGAGTCTAAGATCAGTTTCAAAAGTTACACTAAGTTAAGAGGACGTGGTGCGTAATTCAACGCTAAAAGCATAAACCTATAACTATAGGTTTCTTGATTATGATCTGTTATGTAGCCTGTAGGAAAGTTAAAGCCAAATGATAACGCGAATTTTGCATGTCTCTAATCATTAGGGAGGCCTGATTTTAGGGAATTGATTTCTGGACCAACTTGTCTCAATGTCTTAGTTCCTCTTCTGCAGTTCTTCTTTGTTATTGGCAGAGTGTCTCTGTGTAAAGACATTTTTTATTTGACTCTACCGGTCAGGATAACGTTACAGCGAATAACACGCGTCCGTGATTTGCAGTTAAACGTTAAGACACGTGGTAGTTGAATTCAGCCAATCACTGACCATGGAGCAGAGCCGTAGATGTTCGTGCGAGGACAGGGGTCCCTATGTATGGGAAACAATTTTACTATGCCTATATTCTTCAACACTCCTATACATTTACGTGCTAATTTTACAAATAGTTTTCCATAGTGTATCCATGACTCGGGACACTGATTTGTCACGGGATAAGCTACATGAGGTTATAATAAGTCGTGGGCTGGAGTAAGGTAGGTTCGGTCAGTCACATGACACAGTTTTGTTGATTAAAAAGTTAAATGTATAAGGCCTTAAAGTAATTACGGTTTTTAAGATGCGGGAATAAAAAATAAATCACATATGCCCTACATGGGATTAATTATTTTTGCTAAATTTTACACCCGTAGTACATTTTTTACGCGTTATATTATTTCATTCCAATACATGTGGACAGGTACGCTAGCAGTTTAAATCCACCCAGCTTCATCAATGGAAATCACGAACTTAATGGTACTTCCATGGAAAGGTCAACCATGGTAGCAAATTTTAAAAGTTATATAACTAGAGGTATTTTATGCCATTGGAAAGCTAAAATATTGCTCCATCAGAAGCTTCTCGCGAAATTTGAATTGCAAATAAAAATAATGAACATAGCTAGTATTATTAGTATTACATACAGATTAACAATAGTTTCGTGCATATTTAATCGATATTTTGAATACTTTGCATTTAGTATAACTTCGTGATATAGTCTTTGTTATGTCTATTGTTTAATTTTTTTTCGTGGCGATTGACTAGTTTCGTTTGCTAACGACATCGTATACCTTGATTTAGAGCAGCGAGTTGATTGGTGGAACGATCAGCCGCTCTCGTGTCTTACAGGTCACTTGAAAACACTTCAAACAGTTTTCTGTTTGCATGCCGCATTACGAAATTTTAACCTCCACATCGTATCCTTGTGACTTAACCACCTTTTTATTATATTCGTATGGTACCATTTAACAAGGTAAATAAAGATCCTAGTATACGTTAATATATCTGTCTAACTAACTTTCAGAAACAAAGTTTAAAAGAGAAATCAATGTAACATTAATTAATTCTCAACGAATTCTAGAGCTAAGTATTTTAAACAGAAATAAGCATAAGTAAACTTTCTTAACAAATATTGCAACAGAAATAAATAAAAAATATACTTACTAAACATTTTGAAGATTGATTTCTGATGTTATGTATGCTACCAAAATTAATTAAGTTACATTATTTTCGTATGGCAGTATTCTTCCAAAAATGTCCCCAATATAATTTTTGTTTGAAAATGAGATTTTTAATATTTATCAATTTAGAATATATACATATAACATTTATCCCCCCTTTTAAACTCCATGGCAGTAATCCTGGTAGACAAACCCATTAGTTGATGATTTTAGTCATCTAGAAACAATGAAAAAGTTTCAAAAATCGTCGTCCAATAAGCATTTTTGTTTTACTCTGGCGTAGTGTTCTACTGCAAGTATGATAAATATTTACAAATCTGAATAATTGTTTTCATCCACCATTTAAAATGTTCTTTTTTTCAGTTCGGGAGTAAATCAAATGGCGTAAGACATTTCTTTGGGGGGAAGGGGGGAGGCAGAAATCAAGTTAGATGTTGAGATCTTCGAAGTCGACAGAATGAAGATTTTTTTTCCGTATGTACAGACTTTAGGTGAAATTCTTCTATTTCCTGTTGCATCATAAAGGCTTTTGGTCCAGTTATTCAGTTCTCCTCTTAAGATATTTGTCAACTCTTACAGATGCTTGTAGGATGTAATTCGTGGCGTGTAACTAATCATGGAAATAGTTGGTACATATTATATTGGTAGGGGCAGGACACGTAGCAAATTAATTTGAAGACAAGCAAGAATATAAATAATCGTAGATTGTAGGCTGCGTTTCCCCGGATAACTTCAAACCAAAAACAAACCTATATGTATAGGTACCGAATGCCACACTACCTGTTCTGTGACTAAACTGACTGTTGACTGGGACAAAAGCCAAAAAGTAAAGGGTGTTGCTTAATAATCTGTAGTACACAGGCATCTAACCTTTCGGTCTTTGAATTTTTGAATTTTTCTCTCCTATTTATTAGAATTAAACAGGTATCCAAGTAGTTAGCAGTCCAAATGTTAGGCCACGTGGGGAAAGACCACTGAAAAAATAAATTCAGTTTTTTTGACATGTAACAATTCAAAAAATTACAAATATAATTTTATTAATAACTTTATTGGGAGCATTGTTGGTTTTAAAATTGATCTTATGCTAAACGATCAGATTGATTATTTCAAATTCAAAATAGCTGGACAAAATATTTGCATAGTCCTTTGCCACCAATTTGGGAATGATCATACCGGAAATCGAACCCGGATCCTCAAGGTAGGAGACTAGTTATCTAACCACTAATTACACCGCAGTGACCAATTTTTGAGTCGATATTTCGTTGTAAACATGTTTTAAAGCATAAATCAAACTAGTACCAGGTGATCACTTAGCAAGAAGGAGGAAATTTCATGATGGACGCTGTTAGGCATTTTTAGGTATCACGTTAAGCTGATTCCTTAATTTAAAAAAAAATGAACGCGTACCTTACGTTAGGAATATTAAAGCGCCAGACAGGTTCGTTGGACAAGTTTAATGTTTTCGTGATTATGGCGACTTTATAAGTAAGGTCATTTTTGTACAAAAAGCAAAACGTAAACACGTACAGTAAAAATTTGCCTAAGTAAAGTAATATATTTTATGCAAATTAGGTTTTGGCTGTTTCGTCTACCACGATAAGAAACGGTCTCGTGATTGTAAACTACTACGTGGAAACTAAGAAATAGCTGCACGACAACAAAATTATCCTGTCAAAAAGACAACACCATAAATTATTTCTTCGCGAGTTCTTTTACGTAATGACCAAATCACAAGTTGGATAATTTATGGCGAAAGGTGAAATTTTTATGAGGCAGCAAGCTATTTGTTTCAGCACAATTAATTTAAATTCCAAGAAACACTTTACCATCGGATGCAAAATATTAGAAACATAATTTACATATTGTGTGATGAGATATGTGACACTACTGAAAGAATATACGTTTCAAAAACGTTTATTCTAATTTTGGGGAAATAATTGAAAATTTTCTCTCTATTTTTATTTATTTTTTCGTAAAAAAAATTCAACGGAAATTTAACGAAATTGATGGGGAAATGAGGACAGACGAAGGTATCCCACTTAGTATCACAATACTATTAGAGTTAAAAATAAAAAAATATTTAAAAACAAATGTAAAGAAAGCATTACACAGCAAGACATTTCTTATAATTATTAACTTGGTATATTGTAATAAGAATGCATGGCTTTCCATAGAATATTTACTGCACGGTATTACAATTTGTGGTTATCATGGATAATATCTTGTGTCACAGCATACAATATCAGAGTAACATTGTGTTCCTGCATGAAACCTAAATGATTCACAATTGTGGGCCATCACTTCCGTTCACCGTGGCTTATAATTAATCTAAACTACATTTGTAAAAATTTTTTTAACCTAAATATATTTTCACGTGTGGGATTCTATAAAATTTGAATTTCGAAAATTCATCAAACATTAACGTTTGGCTTAAGCTGATGTACCTTTCGAATTCATATGAATACATCACACGTATATTATTTAAATAGCTCTCTTCGTTCACCTGCAACACGATTTCAACTTCGGGTTATTAAGACTATAATTTACCTATATCGGTTTGCTTGGATTAAAACTGAAAATCAAGCACGTAATATGTTTCCAGGAATTATCTTTGTACTGTTCTTGTAAGACAAACGTTTATTTTTAACCTGCAGCGAAATATATTCCTTACTTTTGACAACTAATTGATACATACAGATTAAAAATATTCATAATTTCCTTAATATTATATTGAACGTAAATATTATATTATACTTTTATTTCGCACACCTATTAGACTCATATTTAGTATCATACAGAAAAAAATTCATTAATTATTCCAAAAATGAAGACAACACAGTCGACCTATTAAATACTCTTACGACCGTTATGGTTCAAATATTATTTTCTACTTTTGTTTCATATGAAATAATTTTATTCACTGGAATGAGGAATTAAAAACTTAGCATAACAATATTGGAACTCGCTTAAAAAACACAATGATATTGAAAGAAAATTTGAATTTATTTAAGAATCAGTAAAAAAGTTAATGCAAATAACGCGTTACTTAATGTGTGAAAATATCTTTGTGTCGTTTGAAAAAATGTGATACAATTTCTCGGAAATATTTTATAGTTATCTTATATACCAGTCAAATTTTTAGGTAAAATTTTACGTTGAAACTAAGTTATTCTTTCAGGAAAGACAGCCATGAGGAATTACTGACAAGCGAGTGAGGAATCCCTTTCGCATCGTTGCTTTGGACCCGAAGAGTTGTAGCACTTAAATAAAAACAACAAATTCAACATCACTGATCTCTTGAAATATTATTATAATTACACTTGTATAATGGAGTGTAACTAAGAAAATAGTATATTTTTAATTTTTTATTCACATTGCTAAAACCAGGGTAAAAACCAAGATTGATCGCCGGTACAGTTCGGAGTGGTCTTACAACAAAATGGACCGATGAAAAGTGTTGCATTTTCTGTAAATGAAACACTATATTCTGTAGGACAAACTAAAGAGCTCATTTCTAAAAATAATTCCATTTGATTTGGTAACCAAACATAATTGCTACCACTATTTCTTGCCTAATATTCTTAGAAAAATATGGGCTATCGGATAATCTTCTTGCATGTGTATTGTTTGTGCATGTCCGCGTATCACTAAAATCGTTAGAAGCCATTTGCCGATTTGTATCAAACTTGGTTCTTATAAAATAATTAGTGAGGGTAACTTGTATAAGTTCTATATTTTGATCATGCCGTGTTCACAATTGTTAAGACAACGGTCATTTGAAAATTTTCGTATCACATGAGATGTCTAAAGGGACAATTTTCCGAACGTTATCAAACTCAACCAACATACAACACTTTGTATAGTCCTCTAGCTTTATGTTTATGTCATATGTTTATTTTGAAATATAGGCTATATGAAGTTTTTGGTGCTATTCTATATTTCGGAAACTATTTGACAATTCGAAAGAATTTTTTTTTTTTTTTTACTTTCGTAGTTTGTCTCGTAATCTTTGACACTAGTTGGGTTTTTCTGAGGGTCAACTATTTAGGAAGTTTACAAAACATGGATTATTATTTTTTCTTTTAATATTGTAACACAAACTTAAGATTTTGACATTTCCTCATCCAAATTGTGAATCTGGCAGTGTTGGTGGGTTTTTCCAGCTTTATGGTAGTATGGCAAGGATAAATACAGATATGTAATATTTCCGGATAGTCGTAACAAATTGTTACTTTTTGGATAAATTTGCGACCATAGTGAGCAAAAACTCTTGTTTATTTTTTTTAACCAGAATGAGACCACAATAAAGCTTTATTTCTCTATTAATGTTCACCGGCTTGTAATCAGTGGCATGAAGCGATCACTCATAGATCGACGCAAATTATACATTTGTATTTCCTCAGTATCATTCCAGTTGTCAAAAGCAAACTATCCTTATGGTCTGCAATTTTTAAAATGAATGATTTGCCTCAAACATGAATCCTGTTTTACCTATTCATAAATTGTCTGTACAGTTTGAATAACCAAAATTCTCTACGTATTACCGAACTTTTTATTGTCCTCTTTGTTAACTGGATATTAAAAGTATTTGTTTGCGTGTTTTCAAGCAGTCATAAACGCCTGACAAGTTTATGACGAAAATTTGGACTTAGTAGACAGGTTGGGGAACCTGAAGTTCAATTATGCCTATGTTGAATTATTCATAAGATCTGCGGGATTTTAATCTTTGATGCTGTTC
Organism: Medauroidea extradentata; assembly: GCA_003012365.1. Lineage (NCBI taxonomy): Eukaryota > Metazoa > Arthropoda > Insecta > Phasmatodea > Phasmatidae > Medauroidea > Medauroidea extradentata. Next base: position 45,385 of record PNEQ01086943.1, on the reverse strand, counting down.
GGTTTCCTAAAATTAATTGTTTTATATTTAGCCTATAGCGAGCAGTATGAAACACGTGAATATTATTTTGATCTTAATTTCGCACAACAACATTTTATGACTTACACATATTATGTACAAACACGTCAAATATAAGCGATTTTGAAACTCACAACAACAAAAACTAAATCAGCCAAACCATTTACGTCATTCACAGTCATTTTTTTGTGCTAGAAGAAGGTCTTATTAATACGATGTCTAAATTAGTCATGAGGTAAGCCAGGCCAGGGCGTTGAAATACACTGAGCAAATAACAATACCCTATCTTATTTTCACGTATTACAAAATTTCAAAAAAAATTTCCACGAGTAAGTAACCAATGACAGATTTCCTACGTTTGAAATTCTCGTTATTATTTCTGTAGATTTTGTTGTGTGTAAGACAAGCGTTTAGCTATGACAAAATTTTCGTGTTTCGTCAAATTTATTATTTGATTCGATTTTATCGATTTTTCCAGTAGCTGTTATTAAAAAAAAAAAGTAAACCTGAAATTAAAATCAATATTCAAATATGTTTACACATGAACGTACATTCCCTGCGAATACTTAAGGTTTAGGAACTTTGATTAGTTCTCGAGGAAATTGATAACGCGGGGATGCTAATTTGAAGATTTTTCCGAGCTAGATTATTTATACTACATGTTAGGAAGCTTAATGTTATTAGTTTGGGAAGGGCAATTTTCACCACCAGTCGAGCTGCGGTCGGTAGGTGTCGTCATTGCGTTTAGAGAGCTTTTGCGATTTTGGACGTTATTAATTTTTTTTTTTTGCTATTAAAAGCAAAAAAAAAAAATTAAAGTGAGTTAGTTATTCAGTAAATTCTTTTAAGGTCTTTAGATTCTACTGTTTTTTGATAATAATTTTTTAATCTTAAACGAGAGAATATATAAAAAATCTGTCCGGAAGTTTTTTTAAAATCGTTTTAGCCGTGACAGCTAATTTTTTCAAAGCAAGAAATTATACGATTTCGACTAAAAAGTCAATTAACCAGAATTTCTTTAGTTACATAATTAGTGTTTAGTATTTACTGCCTTGTAAACATCTGCCAAAATAAAGAAAAAGACTATTTCAAACAAATCTGCCAGTCAGATTTTTGACATCTGCTCTTGTTTAGGCGTAAAAAATCAATATCGTTAAAAAAAAGTAGAAACTAGAGAGAGAGCATGGCCTTAAATCAAGTGAGGTTATCTTTATATAGCTTAGATTTTATTGACTTCATACCATATCTCGTAATTTCCCTTGCCGAGCCAATCACAACTTGCCGTGGAAATTTTACTTCACCAAATTCATTCATAATAATTTGATTATATTCCTAACCTACAGTAGAATTAACCTTACACTAAATTAAAGTGGTTGACTGGGTGAACGTATTTTGCACTTTCGAGACCTAGAAGTCCGTAAGATGTACGGACGAGACAGCACGCTCATTACGGGGCCTGTGATGTAAATACAGACATTCCAGCAATCAAATAACAGTGTCACCGCTTTCAATCCCATAGTTCCAGCGATCCGACGGAAACATTGCGAGCCGGTCTAGTGCTTTGCACGTAGGTGAGATGGGACACTGGCGCAAGCATCAAGAGAGGATCTTACTGCTACTTCGCTTCTGAGCCTCTGACGCGGAAAACCGATTTAGGCAGGCGGCTGCTTTAAGGGTGTTCAAGTGGTGAAAACTAATAATTCTGTATTTGTATAAAATAGGGTTTGTTCTGTAGACGTTAGTTAAGAGTACATTTACCTCTTACGAAAAAAAAAATAGGTCTGCCAGTTTTCCCATAATCGCATTTCAAAGTCAAAATTTGTATATTTCTACTTCATGCAAATCTTAAAAACCAGTAAGCATAATGAAATGAATAAAATCGTATAACAACTACATGTCATGGTCTACGGTCTTCACTTCAAGCAAACTATTAGTCAAGGCAGAGTCATTTTGGAGATTAAACCGAGAGTCAGGCCATAGCTGTGAAATTATTGTACTGTCACCGATTCTTAGTATGTGCGCAAAATTAAAAATATTGACACGTCACTGAACTACCGTGCAGTCTTCTCGCCTGAATGTATGAGACGTTTAGTGATGACACTATTATTTTATGACCTAATATTAAATATAAAGGTGTATTGTACACACGTATACCTTATATAGGATTCTACGCCAAGATTTCCATACGTAAAAGGACCACAAATACATAATTATTTCGGCAGCGTAAAACTATACTTAACGATACATGAATGAAATGAGATGAGTGTGCACGTGTACAACGTTCTTTTAATGCCATTCCTAAGCAAACGTAACTTACGAACTTTGAGAAGTTTTCGAATAAAGTATAAATACGTAATTATTAATGAAATAATTGATGTTATGTGTATCATATTTTAAGATAATTCGTATAACGAAAACTATATATACTTCATGAAATTTGCAGCGATATAATTTTTTAAACTAAAAAATTATTTTCCATAGCAAAATTTGTGTTGCAACAAAGAAAATGTTTTTAGATCACATATCCGGGGACCAATCCAGCCGGAAATCGAACCCGAATCGTCTGGTTGGGAAGCAAGTGTTCTGACAGCTACACTGCTATGACCCTCACCACAAGAATAAAATGTGTGTGAGTCGTTTATAGATTTTCGTGTGCTTCGAATTTCCACATATTATATTAGTTAAAATAATTAAGTTTTACTTTGTATTCATACACAACATCGTAATAGGGTTTTTTTTTTAAGTAGCATTCGAAATGTATTAACGTTGTAATGTACTTGCTCGTTTATACACGTACACCAAACTAAAATTAAAGCAACATTGAATAAGTTCAATGACTATTCCCAGGAAGTAGTCTATCATGAACAATATTGCTACGTTAAATTTAAATAAAATTATATATTGAATCATGCTTGCAGCAAGTCACATGAGCATGTAAGACATGTAACTCAAATTCAAGTGCAATACGTACTTGATTCATGTTTGTAGCAGTGCCATCAGTAAAAATACAGACGGCCAACTTTGGGATTGTTAGAATAAAATTAGGTATGGGCAGTAACTGTATATTAACGCTTACATATTCACAAATATGGGGATCTTCCACTTCCTACAATCTTCGCTGGCGTGCAGCATGCAGATCATAATTGATGTGCCAGCTCACAGCCATATAGAAATATGTTAATAACACCACAATTTTTCGGTTATCATTATTGTATGTTTAAGAGAATAATGTTCTTTCTTGCGAATCTACTTTCCATAGGTTCGAATTTAAATAAAACAATTCTTCGTCGTTACATAATCATCGTTGCTGTACGGGAAGTGTTTTTAGAGTGTACACTATAATTTTTCTGCACTAACTGTCAATACAGCTGTCAGTAATGTAACACAACAATTTTACAGGGGTTTAAAGTTGTTAAATATATTATAATGTGCATAAGAACGGTAATTTATTGTTTTTCAATAGCATAGGTTTCTCTGCAAATAATCCCCTCACTCTTTACACTAAATTGCCGATTTACAAAATACTATTTAAATAATTTAGCTGTTTAAAAGTTAATAGAAATTCACAGAAACTTTTAACTTTCAACTTTTAAGTTAATTAGAAATATTAAAAATTTTATATTTTATATTGCTGTGGTTGTATATTTACGAGCGATTTCTTGTAAATGTTGTAGTAATTGTTTCTACCGTTATGTAGGCCTAAGAGTATTGTAATTAAATTTTTATTACGAAAATAGACAAAACAAAAAGGATAGCTCAAATGTGTAGCTGATACAATCTTAGTTATATGTTACAAATAGTTATATAACACGCTTATAACAGAACCCTGTTATAAAGATTCTGCGTATAACAATTTAATTTATATAACATGTTTTATTTTCCGTGAATCATGATGTTTTCATATCCCGCAATTAGCAACACTGAAATTTCTCATTTCCTACATATAACACTTCTTGCTCAGTTAATACCTTCAACTTTAGATACGTTTTTCTGTATAACAACAAAGAATAAGTTTCAAGAAAACTGTAAAAAACCATTTATGTTTGAAGGACGGTACATATGTAATTTTAATTATGGTGATTCTGAAGACAATCCTCAACCTATAGCAGATAAATGAGGAGTCACTGTAATACTTGGAATCTATTACATACATTTTCTAATTTTTTGTGTGCGATGTTTTGAGAACTCACACTAACTGCACCATTTAATATTATTACAGACTGATTGACTGCATACAATACTGCGAAATTGGAAGATGCTTTTGTGTTGAGTCTACCTACTGAAATACATCAATTAATTCCTGCTTATAAGGTTTTAGTGCTTACAAAGCATTATACTTGGTCCACTGAAAAATGTTATAACAGGGTTATACTGTATCTTAACGTATTGATTGTATTGTCGATGAAAATAGGTCGTGTGACATATATACCAGGCAGCGACTGGAAATTTGATGCTTTGTTAAGGGGCGAATACATCGAAAATTGTTTTAATAATTTAAATATTTGTACGAGATATGGTTTGTTTTACAGACATATATAGTGATTGTTTTTAAAGGTAATGAATTTTTTTTCTTTCATAGTGTTTGTATAATGGCGTGTCGAAGCCCAAATATGCATAAAACGGTTTTATACCAGAAAGTAAAACCAACTGACTTAGAGAAATGAAATAATTTACACCGAAGTACAGAGTCGCTGTCTACACCAAAGCATACAAAAACAGTATTTACTATTTTCTGTGTAAGTTTAAAAAATTGAAGAAAATTGGCTATTTTTATTATTGCCTTCTCAAAATATGAAAAATATCATTGCAATTTTTATAATTGTATGGGTGTTGCCCGTGACACTGCTCTTCAACGAATAAAACCGTTTTCTGTAAATTTGGACTTAAATATATCATTTTATAAAAACTACGAAAGCTAAAGTTTTCATTAGAGTAAAACGTATTCAGAATGTTTGTCTACAAATCAAACCATATTTTGTACAAACAAAAAAATAAAAAAAAACTAAAATAAATTTTTTGGTGAACTTCTTCTTTAATTAGATGGTGTTATGCATCAATAGACTATGTGCCAATTGTTTGTTCGGTATGAAATATGTTTCTGCTTTGAAATGGTAATGTAAAAAGTACTTTACGCCTGTATGATGTAGTTATGTATGTCGGATTTATATGATTAGTATACTTTTTGTGATATTGTTTCAAATCTAAAATACTTACAGCATGTTTTACTGATAACTAAAGTAAGCGTGTAGTCCATTGATGCATAACACCTTCCAATTGTGCGTAAGTATTTTCTGGACGATATTTAATTTACGATGAGGTGGTTAACGTTCCTCGTGTGGCAACACCGCAGGGCGACCTCGAGCCTTTGCGCTTTCCACGCAGTCACGAGCGGGGCGTCTATTGTCGACAGGGGTGACCTCACGCGGAGAAGGCCGTCCGGCCTTAATTGAAACAACTCTCATTGTCGGGCGACTAATGGTGCGGCCCCGCCGGGGATCCTTACCATTCCTTTTTATTTTCATTTATCTTCACGGGCGACGCGCTGAACAAAAGAGTTCCTGGAAGGGGGAGGGTACAGACGTCCCGCGACGAGGCCGATCTCCATCGGGTGAGGCTAGCCGGTGATCGGCGCGGCTATTATCGATGGGACAAAGCGACGGTCGCGAATTCTCGGGATTGGTCGTCAGGCGAGCGTAGACGCCGCTGCCCCGGGGTCCGACACGTCGTGTTGGCATGTGGCATGACCATTGAACTTCTCCGATGATGCACGCGGGCAACTCCGTGACCTTTAGTGAACTACCTTTCCATTTGTCCTTAAAGATCTTCAAGTGCGGAAAAATGATAATTTTATATTTGAATAAAACAGTGTTAATTTTGTGGACGATACTACTTGGCAGTACATTTTCCTCTTACAAAAAAATAATAATCAGCTCAGCCAGTTTTCCCATAGTGGCATTTCAAAGTCAAAATTTGATGTTTTTAATTCATACACCCCTCGAAAACTAATTAACATAATCAAACCAAATAATTCACAGAGAAAGTACACATCCCGGGCTAGGTCTTTAAGTATATGAAAACCAATTCAAACAATGTTTTGTATTTATACAAACATTTCTGAATTTAAAACGTTTTTTGTTACTTCTAGGAATTTTTTTAATACATAAATATTTTGTATTTGATTATTATATACTTAAAGCCCTAGCCAGTGACATGTAATTTCTCTGTGAATTATTTGGATTCATTATGTTGACTGGTTTTCGCGGGGTGTATGAACTAAAAACATGCGAATTTTGAATTTGAACTGCCATGATGGGAAAACTGGCTGAGCAACAAAAATTTTATAAGAGGAAAATATATTCCGAAGTAACGTCTGCAAAACTAACACTGTTCCATTCAAATATGAAATCAAATTTTTTTCTCTCTTGAATATCCTTCAGGTAGCCGCCTGGCCAAGCCAGTGAGCAGTGCGCAGAGCTTAGGCAGTACAGATTATTAAAAAAAGGTTTGTCGCACATGAGTGATGTCTGCTTAGGACTAGCATTCAACAACCTTTGAACGTGTGTGAACCCATTTCAAGTTCACCACGACTCATAAAGCATATTTCCTAATAGCCGAAAATGAGACAATATTTGTTTTACAGTCTTTTCCAGGTATGTAAATACTAACGCAGAATCTTTGAAAATGTAGAGGCTTGTGTAATACATCTCTATCTTTATTAATATGTCATAAGTTTAAGGCGGCCGCCTGGCTGGCGCTCGAACTGCGTGCAGCGTGTTCGGAGTAACATTTTTCTCAGAGACCAGTAAACGTGCGTCCACAATGCTTATCTACTAAAAAAATCACACTTCAGACTACTTGCGACTGTGACTTTCAAGAAACCACACACATTGAGAGCATTATTTTAAAGTCGTCAAACTTCGCTAAAATCGGCTTTTTCACGCGGTCGTTTCTCAAGATATATGTAACGGATTTGTTCGGAATTGAGGTCTACAAGTACATTGGACTGTTCTCTAGTGAAGCGTTCAGCAAATTTTAGCTCTCGTAGTTTCCTCCTAACGGGGTGTCAAAGTTAAAATTGGCTTGTTACGCTGCCATGCAAATAGTGAAAACCAATCAATCTACTTAAATGAAATAATTGACTGTGAACATACCTCCCATGAGCTATGCAATAAAACATTAAAAAAAAAACACAACGTAATATTTTGAATTAAAAAAATCGCAAAAGTACAGAAAATAGTTTTAAATTCAGCATTTTTTTTTTTAAATACAAAAACAGATAACGGGATTTTTCAAATGTTTTATTATGTAGCCCATAGTATGCTATTTCACAGTGAATTATTTCACGTATGTAAGTCTATTGGTTTTCTCTATTTGCACGGCAGCACAGCACGTAAATTTCGACTTTGACGCACCGTTATGAGGAAACTACGCCAGCTAAAATTGTTTAGAAACAGGAAATTACACTCACAAGTATCGTATATTAAACTAACACTATTTCATATAGATATAAAATTATGACTATCGCACTTGAAGAGCCTTAACGTCCCGTAGTAAAAAGCTATTGACGAGAACCTTGCACGATAATTCAGTGCTTGGGTCGTTGAGGCGATGCAGAATGTCAGCTCGCTTCAAAGTCGCCTTTATAGCTCCGTCAATTTTGAGCATTTAACGGGCGGGTAGGCGGCGCCTTAAGGGGCCCGCCTACCTGCCATGAAAGTTGTGATGTAGAGGTTCAGGAGAATCGTTTTGTCACAGAAAATATTAGTCGTGAGATTGTGTGATGGACATATAAAAGATACTAAGGTACCTCACACTAAGGGTAAATTGTTTCAGTTCTATCAGTTTCTAAAGTAAATAGAAAATAGGGTTTTTACATTCAAAACTAGTGCCTTTTTCCGGCTTGTGTAATGCCGTTTTTTTATTTTTACTTAAAACCATTTAACCTTCTAGATCTATCCTTTAGCTTTCGATCCCGTGACTGTTTGTACCTTGCAACAACTGAACATTTTGAGGATATCTTGTTCTTGTAATATGTGTCCTGCGCAAATATGCAGCCAGTGTTGTGGAAAATTGAAGGATTCGCGAGACCGAGCCGAGAGGATAACAGAGAGAGCGAGAGACAACCTCCTCCACAACAGGGGTTGACCAAATCCCGCTTTTGTGGGGGAAACTCCACGTCCATGAGGTCGAACGGCCGCTAAGGCGCTATGTAGGCGGGTCCCTTAAACCTTACCTTTATACTCTCCCTACGAAATATTTTGAACCTACGCGTTACATAGAAACCTGCCAACGGCAGCGTTCCAAGCGGCTAGGCTCGCGAACTATGTTAGTTTCCTCCCTCGTAACGGCAGATTTATCTCCCCTCCTATTAACCTCCGCCAGCAAACGATCATTTTTTTTTTCACTGTAACAGCAAACTGTCGCTTAGTCGTTTACACGACTGCGAAGAAACGAGAAGATTGAAGGAAATTGATGACTGCTTTTTCGGCCGTACGAAATACTTCCAAAAACTTTCTCCCACTCCGCTTCTGTATGATAATGACAAGCACGAACTTAATGTCACTAACTGGCGTGCAACTCGTCGACTACGCGCGTTTATGAGCCTTTCAATGGTGACTTTATTATTTTATGACATATTGTTAAAGACAAAGGTACACTGTTTATACATATACATTTTGAAAGATTCTGCACCAAGATTTGCACATCTAAAATGACCGCATAAACACCCTTTTCACCACTTATTGCCGCTAGAAAAGATGCTTTAAGGGCGCTGTCTACCGCAGTTTTCATCACCACGTTTTTGTTTTTATATTTGTACCAATATTTTATTTTCTTTTTTTTTTTTGACACAAAATGTGATTAAATTTTCCTGTTGTAAATTTTTTATCTCGCATTTTTTTTTTGCGTGGTGGCTCGTTAAAGCCAAAATTTGTGTATTTCCGTTTTCAATTAAACTGTTACATAAGTGACGTAACATTCATTGATAAACATTGGTAGTCTACTATAAAGATAATTATTATTTTAAGGACACGTTCCTTACGTTAACAGTCATTCTAAAGTAGCTCACGTACATCATCCTGTTTATGGGAAATATTTTTCAGCATTTAAGTAAATATTTACCTCATTATTAACTGAGGATTCCTGATCAATACACGTTTATATTGATACCGTGTTTATTACATATTCAGCTGAAAGCATACTAATAATAACAACGATTACAATATCTTCAAGCGATATTATTGAATTGTCTAACGTTTGCGCATGAGCAAATTGTTCCCTTGCAAACAATAATATAATAATTTTTGCAGTATCCCTAAGTAAAACCAAACTAAATGTGAAACTAGAGACGTAAAAAGAGCATAAACATTAAAAATTTTGCTATTCGTTAATTTAATTAATGATAATATATTTTTCTTTACTTCAGTTTGAAGAAACAATCCCTATTTACGCTCGTCTCTTAAGGTGTGAAGTACATGTAGTACGGACATGACCTCTAATGAACTTTTTGACACGTCTGTTGACAAAAACGTGGCATGCTTAGTGTGACATATCTGTCTTGTTCAACTAATTAAAAGTGTTTAATATTTATTTTTTAATTAATGTGATTAATAATAGTACCTGCAATGATAAACGACATTAATTTTTTTTTTTAAATTTTTTTTGAACCAAGATTTGAACCTACGGACGTCGTATGGCTCGTGAGGAGCGTTAGAACGAGTTTTGATTTCGATGAGCGAAGCTTGCCGCTGCAGAATATACCCGAAGTGGGACTTAGAGACAGAATTCTGGCCTGTAGAGAGGTGTCATTTTATGGTTGGCTGACTGTACTAATATACATGCATACGTGCATGTACACACATATATATATATATATATAAAACTGATGTGATATAATATTTAATTATTAATTTTAATTAATATGCCTAATGATTCGACTGAAGTAATATAAACATTGTGCAATTAAATGGAAACACAATTTTTATACAAACTATTACAAACTGAAAACTTTCTTTAAACTAATATACAGACTAAACCAAGTCACGTAAACATAGAATAAAACCAAGAATGAAATCACATTATAATATATTGGAAATAAAGTTGTCAAGTTTTACAAATATAACAGAGACAATTAAAACACTACTATTATAGATAACAGTTACTATTAAACTTTGTCGTGAGCAAATGTTTTGCCATTTTGACATTCTGTAAGCATAAATCCTTGCGCTGGGCTCAAAAGGACATAACTCCCGCTCATCAGAAATGCCATAGTTCAGCGACGTAATTTGCTTATAAAATTGACAGAAACTATTTTCTGAGGCTGCTGCCATATATTCGGTTTGGCATACTTGTTTCAACGATAATATATCTGTCAAGCACACTAAAAAGTATGGTAAGGGTAATTGTTTCTTCAAGTAACGTATACCGTATCCTGGATGGATAAACTTAAAATAACCACTCGCGATGAAAACAATATCAGTTTGTGAATCAAGATACGCTGTTTAATACGTTGAATTATATTTTTCCTTCATGTTGTGCTAGTCGTCACACTATAGTCCTTTATGTGCCAAAAGAAAATATTTTATAAATTAAATGTCGTCTCAATAAATCAGATTAGCTGTATAAATTGTCAGCCAATTTTTTTTTGTTGCGTTTGATATGAAAATTGCTAAATTTACAGTTAACCAGTCTAAGTTAAAGAAGTCTAAAGTCGCAACGCACACACATACACACACACACACACACTATTACCACCCTTAAAAACACAACGTGTTTGCGGTTCTATGAAATAAACTTTGAGAAGTGATATGTTATTCTTTGACCAACATTTTTTTAACGTGTTTTGCTGAGAAGCACTATATTTATCGTTTCCAGCCCCTTTCGCTTATCTTGCTGGCAACCCGTGTTGCAAGGTTGGGTCAGATCTTGCCTATCGCCCAGGAAAGCCAGTCGAACAATTTCGAAAACTTTAACTGAGTTGTAGTAACTTACGTTTTTATTTAACTGAACTGTTCTACTTTATATCTGTGGACTTTTTACGAAACATTAGTCACACTTCCGACAAGTACAGAATGTCACTCAAAGACAAAACACACATTAGAATCATTGTTCAAAAGCCTGCTAAAAATGCTAGAAACTACATAGTTTGGCTGCCGTACCAGAATATTAGCTTTCGAGAAGCTTGGGAAACTAAAACAATGTATAACATTCATCTCAACTGAACATTTTTCTTCAATTAAATCAAATGGTCACCACTTATCGTCCTGTAGTTGAACGGTTCGAGCAAAAGCTTGCACGCAAGTTAAGTACTTTGCACATAAGGCAAATTTAGCATCTGTATGTGTGTAATTGTCTCCCTTAGCATTTGCTTGCTTCTGTGTCGTGTAGCATTTGACAGCGGAGGCCTTAAGGGCCCCGCCTACCTGCGCGTGAGAGGCTCAAAAGCGACGGAGCAGTAAGGTCGACCTTGAATCACGCATCAAATGCCGCGTCGCCTCAACGAGCCAAGCGCTGGACTAGCGTGCAAGCTTCCCGCCGAACGGTTTTTACTATTGGACACTAAGCGGTGGCCATATAATTTTATTGGTGGAAAGTCTGCAACTAAGTTCAGTGCAGGTCGCAACCTGAGTTTCACATACATCCGGTTAATACATTTTGAATTACGGCAGTCAGAAAAGGCCGTATTTAGCCATGTTGGAGGGCTTAGAAACTGAGTTTTTAATGAGCGTAGCGTCTTAACAATGAGGTTCCGACCTTGTCTGAAGTTTGTTATATTTTCGGACGTTGACACGACGAGCACACGTAGAATATTTTCGCAGGAAAAACCTGTTTACGAACACGCTGCAACGCATTTCAAGCGTGGGGTAGGCGGCCGCCTTAAGGGTGCGAAACTGGGTAAAATATGTCTTAAATTTTTTATTTACTTAACACAGAATAAAAGGTTTCTTACAGACCACCAAACATGCGTTTGTATTCGGCGAAAGAAATATTTATTTGTTTCAACAGCATTTTTGTTGAATCAACTGTATAGAAACTACGGCAACAATTTGTGCTGCTGTTATAACAAAAATCATTTTTAACCGAATAAAATCTTCTTGGCGAGAAAACAAAATACACCAAACAAGTAAATATTTACCACGTGTAGCAATATACAATCGGTGTTAGCTGGTTTATCGCTGGCACTGCTATGTAGCTACTGGCTATGATAAATAATGGTACTATTGAGCTGACCCAACTATGGTTTACTTACAGAAATGAAACATTCGGAATGATATTTGTGCCACATTTGTGGGACTTAGGCGGTTGTGGAACAATGGCTGTGTGCTGGCACAGTGATGATGGCGCACACGCTGACACCATTACAGTGATCGCTAGTGGAACTTACATGCTCTGAAGGTGGGGTAAGCAGTTCCTTTAAGGGGGAGTGCTACATCATTTTATTATATGTTCTGTTTTTGAGCCAAAACATTTATTCAAACTGTATTATAAAAAGTTTTGTCTCCGACAAAACATAGGATATATCCTTGGTAGACTACTTGACATAAATAATAACAGAATTATTCATATATTTAGGAATATTTTGTATGGCGTATTGCATTACTTAAAACAATTTATATTTTTGTTGTAGCTTCTTATATGCAATCGTTTTCCGCACACAAATTATATTTTGTATGCAATGTCATTAATTGCTACTTGTTTACTTTTTTGTACTGTAAGATATTGTGTTCTGTATTTCTGTATTTGTATGATAATGGTTAAGTGTAAGAGAAGGCTAAATGCCTTAAGTTCGCCATTCAAATAAAGGCAGTAAATAAATAAATATGTCATTAATTTGTCACGATGAATCATTACAAGATAATTCTTGAAAATTAATCTATGCTTATCTTACATGAATTCTGGATTACAAACTAATGAAAAATTCCATTATTATTTAGGTCAAGCAGTTGACCATGAATATATCCTACGCCTTGTCGGAGAAAATTTTTTGATAAAATGCCCAGACCGCCGAGCGATGCGCAGTGCCTCGGCGGTTACCTCATTGTTCAAAAACTTCCTATCGCATTGCTAAGGAATATAATTTAAGAAACGTTGCACGTTGTTTTACCCATTTAAAGTGCATAACTACTTATTAAAGTATATTTTATGGAAGCCGATAATGGCGAAAATGGGAGTCTGCGGTCTCTTTTAGGTACCGTAAACTGGGTATACTTTGCACCAGCATGTGTAACATTGCACCACCAAAAATTATATTTTCTATGCCGATAGTTGAAGGGAAAAAAATGATTTTATTCGATGTTAAAAATTATAATTTTTAAAATACCTAGTCGTGATGTGTCTTTATTTCATAAAATGACCTAGAAACAAGTATTTTTGGTGGTTCAAAGTTACCCATGCTGATGCAAATTATACCCACTTTACGGTAGGTAAATATTGGCGCAGGATCTTTTAATAGGAACAGGCGTGTACGACACAGCTTTATATTTAACAATATGTCATAAAATCACTGTAGGTCTCGTACATGCTAGTTGTCGGCTAGAAGAATGCACGCCAGCTCAGTGACTTGCGTCTAGAGGCTAGGAAGACACGTTAAAGCCCGTGCTGTCTCGTCCTTACCACTTCCGCACGTCTTGATTTCCAACGCGTAAAATACGTTCAAAAAACCCGCCACATTGTTTATACTGTTTTCATGACGGTTGGGTTTTAATCCTAAACGAGAGTAGTTGGCAGTTTGGTTCAAAACAGTTTTCTCGATCTTGGATAATTTTTTCAGGACAATTTAGTCCATGTTTGCCGATAATTTTGCGACTAACAATATTATAGTCAGTTAACTTATTATTTGAATCATTTCTTGTGATTTTTAAATGTTTATTGCAATGGGAGTTTACAATTAGAATTTCTTGGTTTGTGGACATACACCACTGCTCATGTTTTGTTGACCAAACTTGTATTGAAACACAAAGTGACAAAGCAAAAAAAAAAAAAAAAAAAAAAAAAAAAAAAAAAAAAAAAAAAAAAAAAAAAAAAAAAAAAAAAAAAAAAAAAAAAAAAAAAAAAAAAAAAAAAAAAAAAAAAAAAAAAAAAAAAAAAAAAAAAAAAAAAAAACAATCCCAGAGGAATTCCGGCAGAGTTTTTTACTTGTCTGAAAAAAAAAATGATCACGGGAAAAACATATTTTAAGAAAAACTGCCAAACAGACTTGTGATGTCTGTTCTCGTTTAAGTTTAAACAATAATTATCGCGAATACAGCTTAAACAGGGAGTCAAGTCCTGAAGAGCTGACCAGTTATCAGTTTTCCTGTGACTTCTTCTCGCCGAAGACGGCAGTCGGCCGGCACGCACGTGGTCGTTAGCTCTTCGCGTGACACCGGAGGACCTCGAGGACATAGTTAGCCGAGGGCGGGAGGCGGGGTTATTCTCGGTGATTATGACACCAGAGTTAATCACCAGCCGCCGCCGCCGCCTCCGGGGGCGGACCACACCTCGCGCCTCTCTCGCCCGGCTAACAAACACGCGACGCCCCGGGCACAGAGCAGCTAACAACGCAAGAAGCGGAAATGCCACACGCGTGGCGGAATCGAGTCAGCAATATGGCGCCAGTGGCCACACGGTATAAAAAATTTGTAGTTCTACAAGAAAAAACGTGTAAATAAATGTGAAAACATTTAGTAGACTTGGCACTACAATAACAATGTCACACGTCAGTAAAGTGGTATTCATTTTCCGAATGCCTGTGGGGACTAGTGGTACATGTTTTTAATTGCAGATTGTTTCATCTTAAACAAAATAACCTTTGACCACTTGTCACATTTTACAAAACATTTTGCACTTCCTAAATAAAATTCTTGGAAACTGGTTGCCAAAAATTGCGGTCAGTTCACCAATTGATAAAAAAAATACAAGAATTTATTTGTAAATGTACAGTTATTATTTGTAAATATAAAAAGGTGTTTGTAATGTGTTTGTTTACTAGGAATTCCTATAAAGTTTACAAAAATATTTTTTAATACATAAAATTAAAAATTTTTTTTTCTGTTCACACAATTCTCAACAATGCAGCATAGAAACCCCTGTTTTTGATGAAAATTTTTTGCAGCAGTTTCAGCGCTGCTTCACGTTCAACGACAGGATGTTTCCTTATTCTGATTGGTAAAGTTAAACGAGGAACGTTTTACTGCAAAGACACGCTCCCAATAACAACAAAGAAGATAGAGCAGATGTGCACGTAATTTATTTAAGCAAACTGGAGCAGAATTTTTTTAAAACAAACAACAGGGCTCCCTGATCTTAAGTGATGCAACCATAATGCAAAAAATATTTTCTGGAAAATCAGGTGTTCGTACTGAAGATGTTAAGTGAAGAGATTTTGGTCAGCACTTAACATCTAGGGAGAGGAGGGTGAAATAATGTGGGTATGGGGCAGAGCGGGAATGATGCGGTGGTGGAAACGGAATATCCCCGAGAAAACCCGCCGAACAGCGGCAGCGTCCTGTACGATTCCCACATGTGAGAATCCGGGGACCGACCCCACCAGGAATCGAGCGCGGATTGCCCAGGTGAGGGATGCACCCCTCCCTTCCGTATTGAAAATGTATTACATGGGCACTGTCATATTTATTTGAACGTTTTTGGGTTTCACGCAATGATGTTTAGTTATTTTTAATTGGTTGCACTTAACACGCCATTTTGATTTTAAAATATGAGCTTTTCGCTGCAGTAAAGTATAATATACCCTGCGAAAATCACGGACGTTCACTGAAAACCAAAAGTTTGAGGGCGAAGCTGACGTGTTTCCCAAAACTACTAAGTCTTCTTTTTTCCTAAACACTTTTTCGTATAAAGGAATTTTGATATGAATTAAATTTTTAGTACAAAATACAAGTTATATGACTTCACAATGTTATGTAATTTTGTTACGATAATGAAGGCGATGGCTACTTGCTTCTAACATTTCATTCGTCTTAGTTCTCTCGCGTATTGGTACAATATAGCGTTTTCTCTCACATCCAATTCGTTTTGTTCTAAGGTATTTATCAAAAAAGTGCAACAAGTTTCAAAGTGGTTAAAATAATAGTAATTATTTTGTTTTGGAAGGCTATGTAAGCTGTTACATATTTTGTTTGGCTGTGTTCGTTGAAAAGCACATTTTAATAAACATAACTTTACAACAATTCCATCAAAATAATATTACACAGTTTCATACAGTAGCTACATATCGTTGTACATTGTAACGAATACGAATTTATACTATGGAACACTATACAGATTAGTACCAACGTTTTATGTGATACTTTGCACGTTATGCCACCTAGCAACGCATATGAGTGAAGCGGGAAGTATGAACCACAGGCGCTTCATGCTAAATCTGTGTAACACAGTAAGATTATGTATCGGTTTCTCCGGACAAAATTCTATTAATGCTTCTTGCGCACATTTGTACACGGAAGCTAGAATGCGTATAATGTTTAGCCTACATTTCCGAAGGACAAAGAGGGCTTTAGAAATCACCTTCCTCTTTGTGTGTCTGTGTGAGTGTAGCAGTGAGTGTATGTTCCTAAAAAAATTCCAAACCCTTGGACCGAGTTTCATCTTAACTAGGCGTACGCATAGAACGTAGTAACCTGGCTTCACTTTTGAGTATTTTGTATATGCCGGGTAAAAAAAAGATCATAATGGCTACCTTTTTAACGTTTATTTTATTCGCTCTCACATGACATCTAAGGAACTATGTTTTAAATTTCCATCAAACTCTGTACACATAAATTACAAAATAATGTGATTTGATTTTTACGTGTTTAGTCCGTGCCGTGTTAATAGTTTCTAAATGATGACAATTTGTACGCTTTTAGCTTAATAAGTCATATGAGGAGGTACTTAAAAAAATGCAATCTGACAACAGGGTGACTTGGCCTAAGTGTGTCACACGCTGTATTCCATCGTTGTAGGCTTACGGTGGTTATATTAAGTAACCTGCTGGGGTTAAGTAGGTTTACTCTTATCACCAATTCATTTCTAAAATCTTGCAAGTTTATTCAGGTTCTCGTTTCTTGTTGGATGCTGGGAAACTTTAATCGGGTTACTTATATAACGCATCAAGCTGAAATTTTGTCTTACAAGGTTAACCTAGTGACCAAATATTAAAAAAGGTTAACTCAGCGTGCCGTGTTTAATTATGACATCTCCAAATATCCACATCTCTCACGATTATATTCACGACACGGCCATAGTCTACGGCCGCTGACGTGTTAAATTTTAATCCAACTGCGGGATTCGTTCCTATTTATAGAACAATTTGTATACTAGTTTGGTTAAGTTGGTTTACACAAGGCCAATTATTTAGCAGGTAACTGAGCAGTTTAATCGATTTTCAGTTAACATTAACTAGCCGTATGTAGACGAAGATCGCCGAATGGTAAAATTGAGGTCTATTACAAATTAAAAAAAAAAAAGAGCTATTACATTAAAAATCATGATTTAAAAAACGTCCTCAATTATCTAACTTTTTCAATCAGTCCAATGTTCAGTGTGTGTGCTTTTGTGCTTTAAAAACAACCGGAAATTCGTGATTTCAAGATACGAAAATTACTACTCAACGCAGGAAACAACTTGATGCGTATGTCGACACGCGTTCAAGTGCATTAAGTTGGTAAGTACCAGTACCAGCCACGCCCACCTTACAGCGAACCAATACGAGGTGTCGGAGGGACGTTCCCTTAGCAGGTTACCTACAAGGGATATTATTATTTTACTTGACAGCAAAATAACTTGTTCGCACACGCGGCACATCACAACCGGTTTGACGCGAAACTTTGTTAAGGAGAATGGAGCATGATCATTCTTAATTTACAAACATTCCTGAAGGCGTACCAACATTTTTGACATTCCATGCTCTAAATGTTAGTCTACTATATTTTTTAACATTACTAGATAGTTTATTACTCCTATATTATCTACCGTTTGCTGGAAGATAATAATGATCGTGATGTTTCTTATCCTCCAACAAATGTAATATAATGTGGAAGTAAGTTACCTTGCCACAATGCTAAAAGTTGAAGCATGAAATGTCAAAAAATTTTATGAGCCTTCAGAAATGTAGAAGGTTAACATTTAAAGCATGACATATTAAAAACGTTGACAAGTCTTCAGGAATGCTTGTAGCGGTAAAATAATGGAAATTAAAGATTGCCGTACGTAATTCCTCTGAAAATTAAGTGGTCAGTCAAGTTAAATACTAAGTAAATCACTTAAATACTATTATCTTGTAAGCAAGCGTCAACATGTGCCCCTTTTCTTCGCATTCCAACTCATAAACGTTAAATTGATCAGTTCATGTACTGAAATGTAGGCTGGGTACCACCTAATGTGTTCATACGTAATAGAAAATGTTATAATAAACTTGTGTCAATAAGAACAGTGTTGCCACTATTAAAGTAACATACTAGTTGGAATTCTTAATTAACTTGTGTTAATACAAGTGTTACCACTGTTGATGTAAGAGCCTTAGTACTTTCCAAGTTTTCGTGTCGACTGTGTAACTGTGGCGACTTCATGAGAAACAACATATTCCGATATATAGTATGAAATGAGGGCGGCGTATAGGTTAATTTTGAAATATGTTATTATTTACTCGCAAGAAATGGTGGCTAAGGCGACAGCTTGTAGGTGATTTTATTTTCGTTTAGGCCTACTACTGTAATATTGTGTAGGTTAACAAAAACAATAATTTCTAATGGTTAATTGTCATTTACTTCGGGGAGTTTGTTATTTATTGTATTTGTAAGCAACGTTACAAACCAATTTTAATGATCTGGTTGAAATTTCAAAATGACAATATTTAAAAACTCTATAATTTATTTACAAAAAAAATCGCATTTTTAAAACTTTAAGTGTTATAATAATACAACGTGGTTGATGACTCCAAAAAATATGTTCAGTTTACAGACAAATTTTTGCGATGCAGTTTTATTATTTCTGAAAGTGGTTTCCGACACGGCTCAATTCACGCCAGAGATAAGATGAGGCGAGTTAGAGCAATATTACAACACTCGCCTCGCATTCAGGGGGACCCGGAGTTGATTCCCGGCTAAGGTCATCTGGTTTTCCATGCGTTTACCGAATTCACTTCAGGTGAATGTTGGAATGGTTTCCTCGTCGCCTCTTACCCCCTGCCCCTATACTTCTTCCAAATTCTTGTGTTGTTGTAGGACATGTAAATCTGATTAAATAAATACATAGTCACGAGGGTAGGATGGTTAGGATAAAATTTCACATTGAGGAATGCAAACAATAACCAGAATAATATTTTCAAACATCACATAAGCCACAAAAGTTGCCTCTCAATCTACTCCTTGTAATCGTGCTCGAGATCAGGGAAAACTGCTGTCAGAATACGAAACTGGTCAATTTACGCAAATAAAAAACGTAAGCAATAAATATAACTAACACCACAGCGAAGTGGAACTGGATTCAAAATATCGAAGAAAGAATCATGAAAAGAATATTGCACGTAACATTAG
Source organism: Medauroidea extradentata (assembly GCA_003012365.1). Taxonomy (NCBI): domain Eukaryota; kingdom Metazoa; phylum Arthropoda; class Insecta; order Phasmatodea; family Phasmatidae; genus Medauroidea; species Medauroidea extradentata. The sequence goes on along the minus strand of PNEQ01086943.1, from coordinate 25,856 downwards.
TAAAATAAAGCTACATGTGGTCTACTGTGGACACCGCATTTCATATAATATTTACAAAATCGCAACATATATATTGTAACAACTTTGCTGTTTTGTTTGCGATGGAGGGTTTAGATAATTAAATTAATTACTTATATTTAATTTCTTATTTTGTATACAATATTAAGAATGCAACACTTGGATTCACCCCTTTCAAATAAACATTTACACATATAATACACAGGTAATCTAACTAAAAGTATAATTCACTACTCTAGCATTTCATTAATAAATGTCTCTCTCAGTCCTCCGATCGCATAAGTGTCTATCTAGAAATGTCCCGCAATGCACAGCTACAGTCCAACCTGTTCGTCCACTCTCACACTTACTCACACATCTCCAAGAGTGTCACCGTCGTCCACACCCGTGTAGTCTCTCCTCGATCTGCTGGTCCTGCCTCGTATCTCGCTGCTTAGTCAGGTGCGAATTCTTTCCGGCTAAACGCCACAAAAACTCTCTCGGTGCTCGCAGTGGACCGGTATTTATAGTCGCCCGTGACGACGCCTAGAATATTCTCAGGGTGCGCCCACAATGCTGGTTGATGTAAGCTTAACATTACAGGTGTTGCGGTAACATTCAGTCATGTCCGAGCTGAATGCTTGTCACGGTTGAGTGACAGGTGCCTACAAATTCAGAAGGCTCGTGGCGTCAGCCATACCCGAGTGGCCCGCGTTGCCAGGTGTGGGAAGATGGGGGAAGGAGGAGGAGCGCGGTCCGCCGCCTCGTCGCTGGGACTGAAGGTATCAAACAGGGGAGGGGGAGGTGGCATGGGTCATCAGCGTAATGTCGTCGAAAGCGCTGATGGAATACAATATCCTTTTTTTTTACATACTGCAGTCATCTTAAACCCTCAGTTGGTTGCAGGCATTTATACATAACCTGGTGATCGACAAAAACCTCGTCTCGTAATTGAGCCTATGGTCGTGGAACATCGAAGACTTCGTCCCCAAGTGAAGCGACATACTCAACTGTTAGGCCTCGAACACTATTGGCGAATGCTGTGGTTGTTGTTGTTAGTGGTTGTTGTGCGAAGCGTGGGTTAACTTAATATCACACATTTATAGTTTGATAAGTGGCTGAAAATTTTTTACTTAATAGTAGATTTCGGATCCGAATTTCAGTGCTATGCTTTGTGTTTGAGAAAGCTATAAATGCAGTGGAACTTACTGTTTTAACCTTAAAATTAAACATAACATATCCAAATACTGCAATTTGATTGGTTGTACTAAAACTTAAATATTTTGAGCTTAACTAGAACTCCAACACAAACCACACCCACCGTAAATGAGAGTTCAAATGCTTTCGTGGCCAAAACCAAGCACTCAACAGCAACTACAACCACTAACAGGCAGTTCTGCCAGGTAACCTGTACTTCGACTGTCACCGATACCAACAACCATCAATTGTGCCAGAAGCCTCGGTCGCAAGGATGATCCGCCCGCAGCGCTGTCCACTCCTTAGTGCGATATTATTCCAGTATTCCAGGCACAGAACGTCGGCATTTGTCGCGTGGTCTCCAGACTCTTGGGGTTGGATAACCAGCGTATTTGCCTCCTCTCCTCCTTCCAACTACAACCCCCCTCTCTTCTCACTCTCACGTCACGTTGAAGGGGAGACGTGTAACAGACGAGCAATGAACTGCGCTTTCTAGAGCAGAGAGGTGCAGCAGTGGCGTGCATCACATTTCCCCAGACTCTTGTGCTGAGGACCCGAATCGAACACTGTTAACTTTTTAATACATTCACAAAATATGATCTTTACAAACTAGCTGCACCACAAGTACTAATTTTGCTACATGATTGACGACAGCAAATATTTGGAAATAAACCAGCACGGATATATTTTCGTATTAACATCGTGTGAAAATATGAACGATAGCAAATTTTACTAGGCCACACTTAGGAGGGAGTGTTAGACAATTATATTATATTTTTGGTATTTTGAGCCATAACGTTTATTCAAATTGTATTATCAAAATTTTCTCCTCGAAAAAACATAGAATATTTTCTTGGTAAACTGCTTGATATAAATAACATTGGAATCTTTCATTAATTTGTCATGCAGAGTCATTGCAGGGAGAGTTATAGGTTAACTTTCAAGAATGTTCTTGCAATGATACTGCATGACAAATTAATGAAATATTACATTTTAATTATGTCAAGCAGTTTACCAAGAATGTACTCTATGCTTTGTCGAAGAGACAATTTCGATAATACAATTTGAATAAATGTTATGGCTCAAAAACAGAAAACACAGTAAAACTGTCTAACACTCTCCTTTTATGACGTAACGTTTAACTTGACTCGGCTTTTGCATAGAGCCAGTGATTTTTGGTGAAATTAATTTTGCATCAACTTACGCGCACATCTGTAGCAGTGATTCGTGGTTATTGGCAGAATGCCTTTGTTCATAGGCGTGAACAATCTGATCGTGCCAATGACAATAAGGTTACTACGACATCATACGTCTGTGACTTCCAATCATCTGTCATGAAACAGAGCTGCAGAGGTGTACCTAAAAAGCGCCCCTAGTTAAAAATTAGCTTTATTTCAGGATTATTTGTTTATTCCAACTTCCCAATGAATAATATACCTATGACAGTACAAATTTTTTAAAACAAATACAAAACCGTATCTCTGTAACCAGAGTCGAAGTGTTGATACTGGGATAGCAATACGCTAATTTTAAAAAAAATGGAATTAAGGGAAATATTTTAATATTGCTCTATTTAATAAAAAATATATATTCTTATACTGATCAAAAATATTTACTATAGTAACCTAGATACATGTTGTATTAAGGCTCGGCACCAGTCTCCATTTTAAATTATTAAATTTTTTACTCTTATCAAATTCTGAGAAGAGTAGTATGAAATTTGTTTCTAAAATATCAATTCTGTTTACCTTACGCTACAATAAAAGCATCGCACTTGAACTTTTAACGTATGTTTAAGTCGTAATCAGCCGAGCAAATTAAGAATATAATAAAAATTACTCGACTAATTTCGGCCTAAATGTACGTTAAAAGTTCAACTGCGATGCTCTTGTTGTAGCGAAAAGTAAATATAATTGATGTTGTAATAACAAATTTCACCTTTTTCTTCTCAGAATTTCATAAGAGCGAAAAATATAATAATTCAGTGTGGTGACTGATGCCGAGCCGTAAAACCCTTTGGTGACGTTGAGTTTTTTTGTTAGAAAACCGACTGAAAGCAAAGCGTGTTTTAGTATTTTCTGTCCCCTTTTTTCTCTTCTACACTCCTAGATAAGCCCCCTCCGGTCAATGTCACCCCTTGGTTTCCACCCTTCAGGGTACTTTCTCAGACAAGTGCACACCCAGCTGTTGCTCAAAGTGTACTTCCGTGGGCCGATTGCTCAGGTCTCTTTTATGTAGGCACAGCAACAAGTTAGTACAAAATTCTTCCCAACAAAAGTAAGTGGCTGTAGTCATAAAATAAACAATTCATTGAGGGTGTGGGGCTCGCGATCCGGCAACATATGTCACTGCAACATGATAGTGTCGCTCCAGTCTGTAAGAGTTGAACACACGTGATACCTTAGCACGGAATATCCAATAAGGATAAATTAAAGAAGTGGGATTGTTGGATTTGATAGCACGCTTTCTTAAACTTAATCCTCTAAACATTTTACTGTGGGAGTTACTGAACGATGCACTCAAACAGTCGAAGGAAGATCTGCTAGGGTTGTGGATGCCTGTGACCAGGTTCAGACATACCGGTATTTTTCCACAAGGTTGTACACCAGCAGTTAAGGCCATGATCTTTCATTTATTTCAAACAATTTTAACCAAATACATTGAAAAAATTTGAGACTGTGTACAGTCATACGGTACACAATTTTGCCAGATCGGTTTTTAAAGTAATGTGCCGTTTGCCAGAAAAAATTATTTTACTTCATTTTGGCTTATTTTGACAACAAAAAATGTGGTATTTCAGGGGCAAAATGAAAAAACCCGACTGGTGTATTGCAACAGAAAAATTCAGATGCAAACGATAATATATAAGTGTTAAAACTGCCAGAATGAATTTTTTATGTATATATTAATTTGTTAAAAAAAAAAATATTTTCGAAACCACTACAAAACTAAAGAGCGAGGCCTTAATAAATTGGATCAAATGTTGTGATAGGCTTACAGAAAAAAAAAATTACGGCAACTAAAAAATATTTTGTTGGTGTTCACTGTGAAAACAAATAATACTATTCCGCTGTCACCACTAAAATATTGTGGTCTCCAAAACCTGTTTCGTGTTAACTACAAATTAATTTGGTAGGAAATCTGCCTAGAAAATTTTTCTTTCAGTGGCGGGAAGGTTACTGAACTCTTGCTGTAGCATTATCTTCTGGTGATACGACATGAAAACAGATGTTCGAGAATCTTAGTTCTATTTTTAATATCTTTACTTCTGACAGTACGAAAATCCTTCTAAGCTGTTGTTTTATGAAGCTCACTAATTTATGACCGCGCATACGGTTGCAAGAAACTTATTCAATGTGCAACCAGACATTACTGATTGCATATCATACAGGCAGACACAATTTGTTTCATGGGAAATAAACATTTAGCAATTACTCTAATAAAAGGGTGCAAAGTCAAAAATTTTTTCATAAGACACTACTGTCGCATATTGCCCGACAATTTTATAAGTTGTAGATGAAGTATGCAATTTTTTTACACATAATTTTTCTAGAAATAACACCCTTTTCGAAGCACGATTGGAGAGAGGATTTACTCCACATAACATCCACTTAATTTATTATTTCGTTAATTTCGCCGGAAGCCGTAACTTTGTTTCAGCATTGGAGACAGTTTCCAAAATATTTTTTTCAGGAGTTTTGTAAGCGTCGAACGCTGTTTTCCATTTGACCGTAACCATGGACTGCCAATCTAAGTCTTTCTTTTTTCATTTCAGTAATCACTTATCAGAAACGTAGGTTGGTTTTAGACATACGCTTAACGGAACATAAATAATTTAATTCTTGGTTATCGATTTTGTCTGTAAAATATATACTACCAGAAACTTTATTACTGATGCAGTACGGCTAAGTGACGTATGCGTAGGAAATATTTCATGCCAGCACACTTCTAAATATTTGTAAAACTTTCAAATATTTAATTGATACGTTCACATACCTTTTAAAAAGTTCACTGATTTTCCTTGTAAAGGTATTATAACATCAGAACATATAATACAATTTTTCTCAAATAATAAAGTGTTTTAAAATTAAAACGTTAACAAAGTGAAATGTTCATTGACTGTCTACAAAACTAAACCGCATGATTGTTGAGTTAATTAATAAGGAGAGTGTACTATTAACAAGCATAGAGACGTCTATTGTATCCACATATTTTCTCGAGATTATTATACATACAATTTATTTCTTTGGCAGTGCAAAATTGGGATTTAATATTTCCCCATTGCAATCATAAATATACGTTGTAATTATACACTATGTAAATTGAAGTTTTTAAATAATTACATTTGTAGCAGAAAACTGTATTTGAAACTAGGTTTTCGAGGATATTCTTGGTAAAAGTACAAAATTATTTTTTGGAGTGCAGTAACTGTATTCTGAATCACAGAAAAAGAATGATTTGAAAACATTTGAAAATCAAAACTACGTTGAACAATTCTACAGATTTTCTATAGTAACCGCAGCGAAAACAAACGTTATGTAATGTAATATGTACACGTTACCAAAAATACTTTAAGAACGTTTTATATTGCATACCTGCAATCTAATCATTCAGGGGAAGCTTATTATTGATTATAACATCTTTCGCATCTTTGTTACGTTACTATTCCAATAGGTTTATTTGTTTTTTGTGCCTTTAAGAAATTTGTTCTGATAAAATTTGCATATACACGTGTGTGTTTTGTCTTTCTTCTTATTCGCAAGACCAGGAAATATACCGGTCGATTACATTTTGAGTGTCCGACTCTGGATTAATCGCACTTCCTAACCAGGGATTGATTTATTTCTTCCAACTGCGTTGTATCTGGTAAATAATGGTTTACAAGATTACCTGGAGTCTGTTGTAAAGTGAATGGTTAAAAAATCATAAAAATTTATGTTTGATTGTAAATTTAATATTTAAATTAAATCTAAACGTACAAACATCCGACGGAACTATTTCTACAAACATTTAAAGTTTACCTGAAAATGTACATTTTCATATCGTAGACTAATTCTTTATCCTGGGTGTTATTTGAATTCCTCCATCCTTCATCAGGATACCATCAATTGCAAGCTGGCATGATATTGCGTACAAACGTGTTCCTGAAAACATTTATATAGTAAGTAACCTAATCTACGCTGGGAAAGTACGGATATGAGGATTTACTGTAATTTCATAATTAACTCGTTATACACGGAAAATACTACTGAAAAACTGAGGTGGTTCAGCCTGACCTTCTGTAATACATACGGTCAAGTTGGTTTCCTGAAAATATGCCCGTTCTTAAACAGTTCAGTGCAACATAACTAGCTCATGACAAAGAAAATATTTGCAGTAAATAAGATACCGTGCCGAATTTCATAAATACATTAGCTGCGCAGCAGACTGCTTACACTATTCGAAGTAGTTTGTACATAATTAATTAGCCTGGAGGAATAATATAGTTTATGCAAGGTTTAGATTTCTATGAAATATCTCAACATTTCACTAGCGCTAAATCAGTTACAACTTCGAAAGTAGATGGCCATTTCCCAGTTTTTGTTTAATGCAGGGCACGTAAGACTGTAATTCAAAAAGTTTCTTGGCTGCTAGCACAGTTCCTAAGTAAACAAGCGCTCTTCAGAAGACGTAAAAAGGAGTTGTCGCGGAAATCCGGCGACGACAAGATATTTCTTCAGAATCACGAGTGAGACGAAAAAATACCAGGTCTCCGTGGGTCCTTGAAAATCCGAGGACTCTCCAAGCTGTTGACGTTCCAAACCGAGAGGCCAGTATTTCAAACGTGCTCCGTGTTTGTAGCGCCGCCATCTTGGCGAGATGCCAGCACAGCTAGGTCACATCCTAGTACTCTCTCAGCCACAATGCAGCCGTACATCGGAGTCGTTTCTTGACCGTTGAAATAAAGCAGCTTCCTAACAGGTGAAATAGGTCAGCCTCCTGACCGCTGGGAAATAAAAATAGTACGCTCATTTTTATAAATAAATTTATTCGCCGGATTTCCCTGCCCGAAGGCGGGAACACGCACTGTAAAATAAACTTCCTAAAATGTTTAGGAAGTTATTATCGCAGACACAGAATGGGACAGTTACCATACTTCCTTCTTGTGAATATGGAAACCTATACAGTTGTTACAACACAAGTCTGGTAACTTCAGTATACATTTGACATTTTTATAAAAAGGTTTAATAGTGCTACTACGGATATCTGGGAAACTATTCTACCATACCTACTTTCTTAGCGCTCCTACACGCACATCTGGTAAATTTACGAACTATTTTTTGGAGTGGTATGGGATTTTCATTTTATTATGATCATGAAAATTAACCCAAATAGCAAGAATCAATTGGCCCAAATGGGCTGATCTGATCGTGATAAAGTGGGCCACATGGCGGCACCCACAGGCAGTGCACCCTAGGCCACATATGGCATACGTGTTGCATATTGGCTGTGATGATTAAGACTGCATTTGAGCCATTATTAAAATAAAATAATCGCTCATTCCAAAGTGAGACATTGAGCAAATCACCCACAAGTGCACTTCAAGACTCAGATGCTAATAGGTTACTTTACTGAATCTGCTCGTTGGCCGTTTACTGAAATATGTCAGTCACTTGAAACTACATAAGTGGCCCACATTAAAATTATTTCACCATTACATACAAACATATTTGCTGAAGTGGCCTGATTAACAACCATTTCAGTACAAGTACAACTCAAATAAAAATTTTTTAAAAATACCGACTGTAAATTGATGAGGAGTTGGGAATCCTGCAAATTCCAGACGATGCTGCAGCATCAGGTCAAGGTGACCATGTTATTGTAATATCATTGAAGTCACAGGATACTACATTTATAATCGATCATACCAGTAGAAGTTGTTCACATTCCTTCAACAACTAGACAAGAGCTGATGATCATCAAACGCCTGAACAGATCTTCATAAATTATAGCTAAGAACCATCTCGATCACGTAAGCTCAAAGAAAAGCATCAAAATCGATCCAATCTTTTAGGAGCTACAATGCCACAGACACACAGATACACAGACATACACGTCAAACTTATAACACCCATATTTTTGCGTCGAGGGTTAAAAACTGGACGATCATTACTAGGGAACGTTTGCTGCCTCTGATAACAGTTGGCCAACTGAAAAATGATTGTGTTTGCTACTTGGGAACTTATTCGTGCAATACCTGCTAGAAAAGTAGGAAGGGAGAACTAAAGAGGGAGAGAGAGAGAAACTGAAATAAGTTGATATTTCATCGGCAACTAAGAATAATGTTAATTTGCTTCGACTGGAAGACGTCTTCGCCTTAATGTTTACTAGCTGGAAGCAAGTAAGTGTGATACAACAAGGATGGCACTAGTACCGGTTGTCAGCAATAACACTGCCTCTAAGCGTGGAGTACCAAAACAGTGCGTAGTGTTTTCAAATTATTACTGTGTACTCCATTGCACTTTAACTACGAACCATCACCGCAGAGTAAATGATGCCAACAGAAGCGACAAGGAAACATTTTTCATTGTTGTTATCGTACCAGCTCTCGGGGCGTACAGGAATATTAACAATAACACGTGGATTAGAGACATTGCTTTACATAACCACTTTGATTAGTTTGTTTATCAGCTTAATATTCAAAAATTCGAATTCCGACATCACTGCAATCCAAAGGGAAAACGAGTACAATAAAAATCACGCATTGTCGCTTCTGTTATTACTTATTTGATTTGTACCGTATTTTAAATTGAGATATTTATGACGTTAATACCTCAGGTAAGTTTTTTTCCGGGGTACAACAGTTCGAAAGGCTATTTTTTTTTTTTTAACTTTCTTCGAGTCCCCCAAAGCAATTTATTTTAATAAATCATGCCCTGTTTTAAAGACATAGAACTATTTGGTTTCATTTGGTACTGTAAGCAGGGTATATCGGACACGTGGGGTGACAATGAGAAAACAGAAAAAATATATGACAGCCCTGAGTAAACAAATTTACTTTTGATAAATCCCACATAATAAATACCTACATGAAGATTAATGAATATGTACTCAAACTTGACACACGTGAAAACTACAAATTGTGTGGAAGTGTCCCAATGCCACCCCCGCATACGTAACATTAACATTCTGGGAACACCGTTAATATTTTCAAGTGGGGAAACAATTTATTACTCTTGATAAGTAACAATATAGTTAACTTCCGATGTGAGGACATCTCAAATAGATGATGCAGTCACACTATACTCAGAAATACTTCAATTTACACATGTTCAGCTTTATGGAGCGGTTACTCAAACTCCGAATAAGTTCTAATCACCTTCTCTTCTCAGTAAATGTCAGCAAGTTTCATATGTAGATTCCGACATTTTCTCCTTTGATTCTGTCCTCATTGGCTGCTTTGAAGGTACATAACATTCAGCGTAACAGAACTGGCTGTATTAAGGTGCGACATTTTGTACTTGTAAAATTAAATAAACACATACGTTTAGGTTTCTGTTATTCATCAAACATGCATAAGTGAAGTTAGTAACAGTTTAATAAATAAAATGTCACAAATTTGGAATATTGATGTGATAATAAATACAGTTTGAGTACCACGTTCGTAGAAATTATAAATAAAGTTAATTGGTTAGATTTTCTATCTTTTTAACCTCGTAAACATGTTAAGATTTTAAGGGTATGGGCCCGAGTTTCTTCGCATTTAATATCAATTATTTTTTAAAACATAAACGGGAGCCGATATCGTAAAATCGCATCGTAACTTTGTTATGACTTGTTTGAACTGCATACTCTCATTTTTTCGAGTCGGAAAACTGCTAAATAGTTGCTAATTAGTTAATTAACGAAATTTAATTTTAATTGATAAATTAGCTATACTCATCATACAGTTTGTCTCAAAAATAACATTGCATAGTAAAACCAATTTGCAAAAAGGTTACGAAGAAATTTTACGATATTGACTCTCGTATGGATTAAAAAATAATAATTCTCCCGAAAGCCGAGAAACTCGGGCCCAAACCCTTAACTGTATCTCAATATGGCTGCCGGATATTTCCAATTAAACACGTGTAAGGGAAGTATGAATGAATAGGCTTCACGTCTCTCGACAGCGAAGTCATAAGAGACGGACACCAGCTTTACACAACAGCAGGGAGTAGGAGAAGAATCGACCATGGCCTTTGTTAAGAAATCATCTCAGTATTCGCTTGGAACGTCTTCGAGTACCCATGGGAAACGGAAATCAGTATGACTGGAGTCAAGACTCGAACCATGTTTATTCTTGATGCGATTGAAAGTTTTAAGACCTATTGTTAGACACACAGGAAAAGCGCGAAAACGGTTAAATTCCAATAAACTGTAGTATTTTAATCGTGACACGCGTGAACAGTTTTGGTGCAAATCACACGTTCTGTGGTAGGGCAATTGGCCAAATAAATTGGATAAATCTAGGAAGAAAAAAAGGCCAATGGCCAAGGCATGCCCAGTTGTCATTTACGCACTTATTTAAATTATAATTGACTAGTTTATCGTTAATTTTAAGGCAAGACAATGGAGAGTAAAATAGATGTGACATTTGCTGCAATAACTTTTATGCTGTGTGTAGATTTGCAGAAGTGTGAAACAATAACATTAATTTTTATCTTTTCCTGTGCATATTTTGCCACATTTCTATTCTTATTTAGTTTTTGTGGAAGGTCCCACATCAAACTTTCCCCCTGATATAGTTCTACCAACTCCAAAACTTTCTCGTTTGACCACTTATCTATTTTAAGTATTAATTTCCCGCTCAAACACGCAACACCAATGCGTGGACCAATGTGTAAATAAAGCCCAAATCAACGCCAAAGCACACGCAAATCTTTTTGATGTTTGACGAAAAACCGACAATGAATGGCCAATGTTTCCAACACAATGCCAGCGTTCCAAGATAGGCCAAACATGAGTTATACGTTGGTCGATTTATTGTAAATTCGGATGTTGGGCCAGTGTGTGAATCCAGCCTTACGGGGGCAGTTTACAGAAAATTTAAATTTTTTAATTTTTTTTTAAATTTATAAGTGAGGTGGTTTGTTTTATAGACTTACCTTGGTACTACATTTTACTGTAATGAAAAATGTTTGACTTCCATAGGTTTTGTATAATTGCATGTTTAAGTCTAAATTTGAATAAAAAGGTTTTAAGCAAGAAAAGAAAATCAATAAACGTACCGAAATAAAAACAAACTTACACCGAAGAACAGTGTCATGTATAAAAACTACATTATTTAGTTCTTTTGTATTCTTTGAAATAGTTTTAAAACATTGTATATATTTTTAGTTTGAAAACATTTTTAGTTTTAAATACAAAATAAATGTCAATGCGAACTGTAACATGTCCTTTCGTAGCTTGTTGCACTGTCCTCAGTGTGAATTTTTTATTTTGGTAAGTAAGTTGGTTTTCCTTTTTTGCATAAAACTGTCTTATGCAAATTTTTACTTTTATATGTTATAATACAAAAACTATGAAAGGTAAACAATTTTCGTTATTGTAAAAAAGTAGTCACAATGTACGCCTACAAATCAAACCATATCTCGTACAAATATAAAAATTATTAAAACAATTAACATTTTCAGTGAACTTCAAGAGTAATATGTTTCTGAGTCCGTTGATGAGAGAAACAGTGCTTCCAGTAAATGACAGCCGATAACAATTTTCAGTGTTATACATGGCGCGTTGGAGAATAGGAAACAGTCAAATTTACCCGCTATTTACCAGTGTGTCTACATATCATGTAGCTGGACCCGACACATGCTACACTTGAGCCGAGCATTTTCACACACGAGGCGAGGTACGCTGGTAAGAGTCACAAACAAGTTCAACTCCCACTCGAAGATTAAGTACTTGTGAACCGGGCACGGAATGCCATTCAGGGCTGGTATTTAGTCACGGAGGGGTGCGGTCCCCGGCTGGACAATGGGGCCTCGTTACCTGGGGGACGTCGTCCAGACCCTATAGCCACTTCCGGTTACCCCTCCTCTCCCCTCCCTCGCTCGGGCGATTCGACACGCGCCACCGGGGCGTTTAGGCACGGTCGCTGCCGGACCAGGGGCGTGATGGATGGCGCACACCATTGTCGCTGCACCTGCCCTTGGACACCTGGCGACCTGTACCTCTTCTCCTTCCTCGAGGTCCTGCACCCCCGGAGGTCCCTAAATGACCACTGCGCTATCTTCAGCTTGTGGCCCTCACCTCTGGGATGGTCTCGTGCACTCGCAAATTTAGTCCCTGGATTTTCGCTTGTGGGAATCGTGCCGGGCGATGCCGCTGGTCGGCGGGTTTTCTCGGGGATCTCCCGTTTCCCTCACCCCTTCATTCCGGCTCTGCTCCATACTCACATCATGTAACCCTTCACCGGCGCTGAAGACCTCGACGTTAAGCGCTTGCCAATAATTTCTCACTTCTCTCTAGCAAAACTCACAACCTGGGCCAGAAGATTGTCCCCAGATTTGTCTAACTTTTCTAAATGGAAACTAAAAATTACGTCTGCACCGACACCTGACTATCAATCTCTGAATTAACGTGTTTTTTCCCTTGGGCGACCTTTCATGGTTACAGTTTAAATGGAACAAATGAATATTCACAAAATATTCCAGTGATTTCCCAGATTCCGGGTAGAGTAGTTTAAAACTGATTGAGTTATTAAAAATCAGCTGCGAAATCAGTGAATATGAACTAATTCCGATTTCTAGTGCCAACGTTTGAAAAGTGGATCAGTAAATATTCGCTGATTTTCTGTGAATTTTCTCTAATTTAGTGCGCTTAAGGCCATGCCCGGTAGTTTTTTTCACGTTGGTGCAAAAAACTCAAAAAGTTTTCAACCAAATGGGTTGAAAAAAATTGAGAGCATGTGAAGTCATATTATGCACAATTATACGTAGGCTTTAAAAAAAATGAGTCGTTTGCCAGTAAAAAAAAAATATTTTGTGCCATTTTGGCTCATTTTCATGCTAAAATATGTAATATTTTGGGTGCAAAAATCTAAAAATCCATTGTGTTCATTGCAACGGAAAAATTCAGATAGAAACTTTGATGTATTAGTGACAAAACAATGTAGCGATTTTGTGATAGAGATGTTAGTTCATTTTGGAAAAATTATTTTCGAAATCACTGCAAAACTACCAGGCATGGCCTTAACTGCTCCATCCGGAATCTGTAAAAAATACTGGTATATTAATGAATATGCACTAATTCCAATTTAAAGTACAGTATTTTTAACTTTGAAAGCGTAAGGTAAGTTGATGTTGCGTTTCGTCGACAAAGTGGTCACTATACACAGCGACACACAAGGCTACGAACTGAGAGATGAATTGGCCATGGCCGTCGTTTAGGAACCTTCCAAGCATTCCCCTGGAATGATTTCGGGAAACAATGGTCAAGAAACTGAAATCAGTGTGGCCGAAGCTGGGAATCAAATCCCGACCCTCCCAAACGCAAGTCCAATCATTACCGTAGCACCACCTTACTGGGTGAGCTTCGAAAATCAGGCGAATTCAAATTGTGTGGCATTTATAAAACCATTGTGGTAGTAGCGATGCTGTGAGCTATTTGGTAATGTTACGAGCTGTTACAAGACACTTTGATTGGTACATCACATTTTTTTAACGAGCGTAAAGTAAAACAACAAAAATATCAGATCTACGAGATTTATTACGAAAATTCGAAGCAAAACGGATATGTCAAATATGCACCCTTTCCCAACAGTGTATAAAGAGACTAGTTTTACGATCATAGATGGTTTGGTTTGAACCAAACCAATTAAGAGCCCCATGCAGTTGAGTATCATCACTGTAGCAGAGTGTTAGGGGAAAGTTTTTTTTGCAAGAAACACTAATAAAAAGGGCGTTCGATGTATTTATCTACAAAAAGGAAACAAGTTTAAAACTACGATTCTCTATTTTCGTTTTCCAGTTATCATGTTTAGAAACGGTTGCAGGGCACCTCAAAATTACTCAAAGCTGCTATTTTAGTCTGATGGCACGCAAAAAATATCAACCGAAATCGTAAAACAAAAACAGAAAAATCTGCGCTGGACTTAACACTTTCCGTAAATAATACACTTAGGATGTTCAAGTGCGATAAATTCATAATTTTATATTTGTATTAAACAGTGTTAGTTTTGTAGACGATACTTCTGAGTACAGTTTCCTTTTATGAAACAATTTTACCTCGCATAGTTTTCTCATAACGGTGCGACAAAGTCAAAATTGACATGTTCTGCTGCCATGCAAGTAGTGAAAACCAACTGACCTACGTAAGTGAAATGATTCATAGTGAAATAACATGCCACGGGTCACGAAATAAAACATAAAAACAAATCCCGTGAACTACTTTTGTATTTAAAAAATGGCTGAATTTTCAACTTTTTTCCTGTACTTTTACGATTTTTTTTTAATTCAAAATATTACGTTATGGTCTTTTAAATACGTTATTGCATAGCTCATAGGATGTAATATCACAGTGAATTATTTTATTCAATTAGGTCAGTTGGTTTTCACCATTTGCATGGTAGCAGAACAAGCAAATTTCGACTTTGTCACACCGCTATGAGAAAACTATGAGAACTAAAATTTATTTGTAAGAGGAAAATGTACTCACAAGTATCGTCTACAAAACAAACACTATTTCACAAAGATATAAAATTATGATTTAATCGTACTTGAACACCCTTAAAGTCACATAGCAAAAAGTCAACGACCAAAACACTGTACGTCGTTTTCGCACCCTGCGCATAGAAGCGATTCTGTTGTTGACGCACGAGCTAGTCTAGCTCTTATCACCTGCCTGTTTCCGTAACTCAAACGCGCTATATCACCTGCTACATAGGGCTGTTAAATCAACGTGCTAAAGTCAATCAGTTGTGCTGTGTAATCTAAAACTCGATGACTTAATGCTTATAGCAGTGAAGCGTAGGAGTAAGCCATTTGTGCTCAACAGTCTACTAAATGTTTTGCTACCAGCACGACTCTTAGCCATCGCGGGTAGTATAATATGTAGGGTGCTTCACAAAGTTTAAAAGCACGGGGGTAAATAATTGTACGTAGCGTAGTTGTCGAAATAAGAACATTCCGAAACGAAGTCAATAATAAATATTAATTAAGTTTGTTCCTTAAACTTTAGGTAAACATGATAATACACACAAGGTAATGGGCGGAATCTGAATTACCACCGTACGTAACCCATCTTCAAAAATACAACCAAAAGCTACTGTTGCTATGGAAGGTGTATTCATAATACATAGTTTCAATGTTGGTAACTTGTCTCTGAAAAGGCGAGCGTCTATTATTAGTTAAAATAATATTTGACTTCGACATGATTGTTGGTCACGTCTAATGGCTTTACGAGTTTATCGCAAGATAACGTATTTTACCAGAGAGCTGTAGCTTTATAACTGAAATGAATGTTTCTAAGCAATCGAATAAAGCGAAAAACGAATTATTCGATAATGGCTCGGTTACGTTCTAATTTTAAAAAAATTCATTGTGTTCTTGGAAGTTTAATTTCGAAAAAGGTACAATATTAGACAATTTAAATTTCACTTATTGTACGGAGATATGTTTATATTAAAAATGTGGCAGGCAAATACATATATTCTGAAAGGAAATAATATGTCTCTGGTGTTTCAAACGTGATAACTTTATCTCCTTCCCTTTATAATCACACACAGTGTTGCCAGACCAATCATAGACACCAAAACTGAATTCTACGTAATTCCACGCACAATGAAAAGCGAAAAGCTCGAAGTCCGGTAAATTTTTTGGCCTTTTTTATACTCTTGTCGCTTGGCTGACAACTTGATTAGAGAGTTCACCCCCAATGCTTTACGTACAGAGGAACATCAAATAAAAAATATTATTGTTTAGTATACAATGCACATGAATCGGTCATTTGAGAAGCAACATAAGTCAATTTGATAAAAATAATAGTTGTGGGTGTTAATTTCGTACAGAGTAGTCAAAGAAATATGGTTTCTCAAATGAACTCATAGTTCCGCGCCTTGCTACACTCGCAAATGACGCTTATTGTGACAATAAGTGTATTTACCTCTGTACAAAATTATGACACACACACAACTCATTTTCGTAAAAATTGCCATATATTGTTACTCAAACGACTGATTCAAACTTTAGTTTAACAATAAATCCAGCATTTTTGCTTTAAATCATATAACGTAAATGGTCTGATAAACGTCGCTACATGCAAAAATAGTGTTGTGAGCCGCGACTATCTGGCTGAGCGGTGAAAGATGAAACAGTGGCGGCCGAGCTAAGAGATCTTCGACTGCTCTGTTCGGCTCGTCTTGCCTTTTATGACGCCACTATAATGGAAGAGCAATGCAAGCTGACACAGCAGCAGTAAGAGTAAAGAGGCTTAGCGTGCATTGTCCTGCTCATGTTACCTTTTTACGACGTGTGGCGGCGGCCACCTGCACACCTACTTCGAGTAACAACAGATACCATG
Organism: Medauroidea extradentata; assembly: GCA_003012365.1. Lineage (NCBI taxonomy): Eukaryota > Metazoa > Arthropoda > Insecta > Phasmatodea > Phasmatidae > Medauroidea > Medauroidea extradentata. The sequence goes on along the minus strand of PNEQ01086943.1, from coordinate 9,122 downwards.
ATCTAGAGTATTCCTGTGGGTGCTCTATTTTGCAGGATGGTGCTTGACCTAGATACGACCTCCTTCTAGGACCTATCAGATAAAGACTTGTCGAGAGAGTTCCAGACTCTATAGAATGAGAGTATAAAAGAGAGCTGTGGCAGACACAGGAGAGTTTTTTTTTTGCCGGGAGGTGTCTGGTGTGAGTTGAAGTGATAGTGGCGAGAAATATTGGGTTGCGTGAAGTGTTCGAGGGCGTCCGGCGAGGTTGATTGCGGCAAGTAGTGTGACGAAGGAGTTTCTGGCCTACAGGAAATTCATCGGTGCTCGTGCTAAGACAGTGGGTCCACCATTTGTCGATGGTGAGAGATATACTTCAATAACAGAGAACTTGTACGTACATATGACTGTGCTTACATTATTTACATTTTATAACTTTTATGAAAATAGTAGTCATTTGTGTTTGATGTTTATTTAATAGTAATTAATCGTTAGTGACAGAGAATATTTTGGCGTAGATAATTGTAAATAAATTAGGTTAGTGTTATTTTCTTTTCTTTTACCAAATACCTCCATCCCTCAATGTACCTAGCCCCAACTTTTAACAATGTAAACATTTGTATGACATGTATATTATATTTAAATTTTTATTTTAAAATTGAGCATTCAACTCAAATTTCACCCAACCAACCATTCCACGCAAAATTCAAGAAACTATTTGAAATGCAACATATTTAGTAGGATTCCACACATGTTTTTTTTGGGGGGGGGGGGGGCACGGCACAGTGGCTAGAGTACTCGCCTCCCACAAATACGATCTGGGTTTGATTCACGACGGGCTTACCCGTATTTCCGCATATCGGAATCGTGTCGGAAGATGACTTGGGTCTGCGAGTTTTCTCGTAGATATCCCGTTTTCAGGCGCTTCTCCACGCTCATTTCATATCACCCTCACCATCGCTAAAGACCTAGATATTAAGGCGACTGCTTACGCAAGGTGCTGAGTGGTGTGTATAGCTTCGGCCGTTACACGATAATTCAAAAACTGCTCAACACGCGTAAGTTATCTCTCTGGTTAGGAATAGAGGTCAAAGAACTTTACACATTTCTGTTCGCCACTAATCATTAACATATATTTACTAGCGTCCGAGAAAGGCGCAAATTGGTAACTGTGCAATCCTCTTTAAGTACCGTCGACTGGGGTGACTTTGGCTAATTTTTCACTCCCTTTGTCTTATAAACTGCATATACCAACTGCCAGCTTAAATGTATTACATTAATATATTTTTTATTAAATATAAAAGATTTCAATGAACAATTTGACATCAAAAAATAAAACTTAACAAATTCCCTTACCTTCGCAATTAATTTTTTTTAAAAAGTGGGACAATCTCGCCTCAACATGGGGTGACTTTGTCTCATTGCATTATATAGCTTAAATAGACATATAGAACGACGGGTGAGACAATCTCTCCCTTATTTGTACATAAACAATAACATATCTGCAGTAGTACCAACTGTGTCAATATTGCAGTTGCCCATTATTTATTTTATTCAATCTATCAACTCTACTTAGGATAATCCACGATCGCCATATTGTTTCTTTATACTGGTAAAGGAAAGTACATTCTACACATTTATCTTCAACATTTCGTCATAAAATAATAGGGTTACCACCGGATGTCACATAGAGGTGAGTTTTCGACGAGAAGACTGAACGCCAGTTAGTGACTTGCGCATAGAGGCTAGGTAGAGGCGTGACACGTGTGCTGTCTCGTCCTTATCACTTCCGCACTACCTCCATACAGACAGTAACCTTAAGTATTTAGGACAGAGCTTCTAAATTTTGGTGACAATTATTTTTAAAACATTTCAGAGAGCCGATCTCGTTAAAATCGCTCTGTAACTCTGTTGTAGATTGTTTTAACTACGTAGTGTGTTTTCCCCGAGAAGCAATACGTCCCGATGGCAGCTAATTAGTTAATTAAACTGCTTATTAGCTAAAATATTTACACCGCTTGTTTCGAAAAATGAGACTACACACTAAAACTAATTTGCAATTAAGTTACACAGCAATTCTACGTTACCCGCCCTCGTCTGGGAATACAATTTTAATTCTTTCGTAAAAGCGAGAAACTTGCGACCCACGCGCTTAAGGGGTATGGAAAGGTAAGGTGTCGAGCGAACGACTCGATAAATACATAAACTACTCATCATATTTCGACGGGATTTTTTTGTCGAGTATAGGCTATATTTTATTAGCGAACGTTTATTTATATAGCGCTGGGTGGTAGTATGCTTTGCTTTCGAGTAAAAAATTAAAAACGGTATTTAACAGGATTAAAATCACAAAAATCTTCAAAAATGGATGACAGTATTTTTTGTCATTTTTAATATGATAATATCTAGGCCTCTATAATAAAAGAATTTAAAAAATAATCGCGTTCTCATTTGAAAATAATTTTACTATCCGAAAACCTCTGTCCCTTAACAGTGAAACCTTCGCTGGATACATTTTGGCGAGACAGCTCACCTCTCTGGAGGAAGGAGGAGGCGTGCGGGTTGCGTCCACGCCGGCTCAAGGAGGAACAGTTCCAGCGGTGCCAGCGGAACTGGTGCTGGCACTCGTCCACGGCCAGCTGGAGGCCTTCGACTGCAGCCACGGCGACGTCCGGGTGTCTTCGGCACATGTCCAGCTGCTGTCTGCTCAGCCCTGGGAACGTCTTGCAGACAGCGCTGCTCATCTGCAGTGGCGAGCTCGCGAACCTTACAACAACAACCACCAACAACACTCTTAGTCCCTTCTACGTTCTGCAGAGCTAAACCTAAACTTAATGTATCGTACGAATCACAAATAATTTACAGCAGAGTGTAAGGGATTTGCGTTGTCCAACAAGACTGTAATATCAGTTGTGTTTCATTTAGTAACGTTGAGGGAATTTGGTTAGATCTTTAAACTTTTTATGAAAACTGTGACGTTACATAAACGCCCTTATAATTAGCTTTATCTAAAATTCACACGGAAAATATGTATCGAAATATATAAAGGAGAGTTATAACTTCGGATGAGAGTTGGAAAGTTAAGAACTTAAATGGATTGTGTTACATGCATGACAACCTACTTGACACAAAACACACATTGGTGCATAAAATTAAGTTTTTTGAAACATACTGTTTTTAAGGGATCTAGCCACAAAATTACTTAAAATGTGGAATTACATAGATAAATAAGTGCTGATTAGCTGATAAGATTTAAAGGTGAGTTTCAGTTCAAACTTGTTACACGCGACATTTCTCTAACCTCGCTTTCGACTACACAACACGTAACAAAAGAACTTAGTAGACGGCACTTAATGTTCACTGCGTCAAAACACACGTGAAAGCATCTCCTACGGCACACTTAGCACATAGCACAGAAACTATATCGAACTCTATCCCAGTAATTTTCATGAGCGTATGTTTTTCTTGCACTATATCTTGCAACCGTGTGCCAATTTTTCCGAAATATTTAGGTATGTAGTGTATTAAGTACTTGTTTTCTGGATGGAAAAAATATATGAAACGAGTATCAAACAGGTTTAGGACACAACCATACATACTTAAAAAATGAAACAAATACAGTATTTGTTCGACTCAAGTAATACTCGCTTGTTTAGCCATAGGACAAACGTATATACGGTGCACTGAGACAAACTACTGTTTGTATCCAAAATATGATTAGTTCGGCAGTGCTGCACAGCATGGTGAGGAATAGTCTTGGAGGTCTCAGTGGATATATGCACGGAGCTTCTTGTGGAAAGTTGTCGCCGGACGTCTCGTACGGACGCCCTAGGGCATGGAGCGGAACAGCACAGTGTAAACGTGTTATTAGGGCCGGAACACAAGCTGGGGAAACAAATTACACGCGGGAAATTGTTTATTGCGCGAGCTCCGATCTTGTCTTCCGGAATGCCGGGTGTGTGTAGGGGTCCAGCCGCGTAATGGTCCACGGATGCTGGCAGGAGATAAATCCACCCCCTTCCCACCGAATTTCTATCTCCCCGCTACCATACAGCGCTCGCGCGTTTGTTTACCGGATGTTTGTTTGTATCTCTCGCCCTCCATCGAGGACGGCCCGAGCGAGGGTATCTGTCTCTCTCCGACGCGGCGGACAGACGTTATCGTAGGGGGACTCGCAGAGGGGCTGACCCGGGTAACCGAAGAGGTGGACGATCATCGCCGGACATCCCGTTTTACTGGCGGGAGGACCGCGCCGCTGGCAGCGCGCGGGGGAAATCGTGGGAAACATCTAGACTCCCCGATTAAAAAAAAACCTCATTCCCTCCCCCACATTTATCCCCCTCCCTTCCAACTCGGCGAACCATCTTGGAGAGCAGACGCATCTCACAAGGACCTTCCAGATGACAGCAGTCAACTTTACTGGAGAATGGGATACGGTGGAGAAGGGGGACCAGCGGCTGGATGAGGTCGTACGTGAATGAGATAACGCGCGCGGGGTCGTAAATCGCTGATAAGAATCAGGCGCGTCACGTAATCGCTGTTGCAAGTGCCCGGTTCTCAATAAAACACGCGGGGGCTTTGTTTGCCGTTCCCGACGACAAGACGTCCTGTCGGGGACTGCCAACTAATATGGTGATACATATTCCACAGATCTTCCAAAAGTACACTACTTTGAAAATTTTCAAAACAAAACGGCCTACTGTGGGCAGAAATGTTTCCCATTAAATTGAGAAAATATGGTAGTTACTATTGACACACAGTATTCGCATACGCACAACATTTTAGAAACAGGTCACTTTATAAAATAGCTACTTTGTACACATTGCGAAAAATATATCATAGTTCATCAGGAACGCTACATGTGCCGGCGTGCCACTCAAATAGGAAATGAACTCTTATGACTTTTTTGCTTTTGATTGTAGTTTCCTTGGTAAATTTGTAAGTACATCAATACATTTTTAAAACTTTAGAGGAACTGATTTAACTACTTTTAAAGTAGTATAATGGGTTACTATACTACATACTACCTAACACCAAAATTATACCATAAATAGTTTAATTACGCTACGGTTGGCAACACTGCGGATATGTGGTGAGTAGGAGGGTCGTGCCGGAATTGTGGTACAATGCGCTAAGAATTTATTTGTACCAGTGTGTAGAAATACGTAGGCCAATATCCTGGACGAAAACTGCGCCAGGGTTTGTGATGCCAGATTGTGTGTGTGTGTGTGTGTGTGTGTGTGTATATATATATACATATGAAAAATATCAAATTAAATTTCTTTTACATCAATTCAGGAATTTTTGTGTAGAAGAATGAAAATATTTTTGGTCATGTTAGTAGAATTTTCGTGTGTCCGGTGCTAGCAATGGTGGCCGGGACACACTGGAAAAAAATAGTAGGTTGTTGTACTGTAGTTTAATTTATGTAGTTAGTGTGATTAGGTTTGCTCGCGTTTACGGTTTTGATTGTTCCTATACAAATAGAGCATAAATTAATAAGCAGATTCTTTTGTTAATAGTTTACTACAGTTAAAATAAAAAATCTAAACATTTCCGAAACGGTTTTGTGTAAACAACAATCACTTCAGTAGCGGCATGTGGGTTGTTGTCATGTAGAGCTGCAGTTGTGGAGAACTGTACAGGGTTGTATGCCAAGGTACGGCCACGACACTCTGGTCTGTAAGTGACGCGTATTACTGAATGATCACAAAAGGTTCAGTTGTCAGTATATATTTCATTTTAATGTTGTCTACGGTGCGTGCAGCATGAGTGTATTAAGCTATCCTCACTCAGCTGGCAGCAAACCCCAAACCCATCGGCAGTCACTGCTGTGGCTACAGGGACAATACTGCAAAAAGCATCGTAAACATATACTTGATCGGTATTACGACGCACAATTTTTTACGGCGAAATTACCACTTTTAATTGCACTCTCATAAAGTAAATTAACAAAAAAGTAAATTATATTTTAGTCTGTGTTAAAAAAAGTGTGAGTGAGAGTTATTTAGACTGTTTTATAAGTCGCTTGGCCAATCTTTACATGAATAAGTGTTCCCGTATGGCACAATAAAATTTTTAAAATGACTAGATCTGGGCCAAACAGATCTGGCCTAAAAATATAATATTTAATAAATGTTGGGATTTACAAGCTATAATATAAACTTCAGCACGGCCTTTAATAAAGCTTGGTTGCCGCAAACAACACGTAGGCTTAACACCCAGATATTTTATTTCTCTTTCCCCGATAAATTCACGTACAAATTAAACGTCTGTGGACCAAAATTTTTACAGACGTTCCTTTTTTTTACACGGAAAAGTGCATGAATCGCACACACATATAAACGGAAAACCGTAAGTAAATATAACACATAAATAGAACAGCGAGTGTGTGAAATTATTTTTCTTCACACCTGACTCAACTCGACATTTTTTGGAGTAACAACCTTACCTCTCAAATTGATTTTAATCCCATTTGGGTACCCATGTTCATACCAGGAAACTGCTATATTTTTAAATCAATTTGAAATCGACCTGCAAACCTACTACTCAGATTTCCGATTTTTCCAGACAGAGAACTACGAAATAAACAGTGTAAAAGTTTCCTCTTTATTTAAGAAATGAGACAGTCTCCTAGAAGCTTCAATAAAGATATATTTTGTAAAGTTTCTAGGGAACAAGAAATAACGACGTATCTTGTAGCGACTGGTGAAAAAGACGTCTCTTTGAAGATAGCAATAAAACGTGCGCGGGGCTAGTGAGTGACACGGACAAAAGAGCCGGTCTATAAAGGGCTGGTGCGCTCCAACCCTTGTCGACAGAGTCGATGGAAACGGCCAGTCTACTAAAGTAAGGGGGTGGAGTAGGTGGTACAGCTCCCGCTCAACGTGGAAGCAGTATTATCCTTTGTGCCTGGGTCCCGAGAGCCTTCCGTCCAATCTGCTACTGACGTACGGTAGAAACGATGCTCTGCCCTTCTGATGCCAGATCGAGAGAAATATCCCACAACCGAGGGAAAAACTCATTTTTAATGTTTGGGGAAAAATGGAACATAATAGATGATCCAACACATTTCATGGACATTTTGACAGTGTACGTTTTTTCCATTTATTCATTTATTTCTAAGTAAGTTTTTTCCCAGATTTAAATTGCTTTGTTCTAATGTTTATATATAATTAATATCATAGAAAATAACGTAAATTTACTGTCATAAAATTAATATAACATTTCTGGACAATATATAATATTACAAATATACAGAATACAGCTGTAATAAATTATTGTCAGGAAAATTTCGTTAATTCGGTAACCCTCAGGCACGATAGTAGAATGTTAAATGTATTACGGAGTAGTAGGCGATGGTCATAGGTTGATTAATGTCCAAGGAGCGTACACATTTTCGCCACAGTTGAAGCCGTCGGAAAGGGGAGGGGGAGGAAGGCTCGTTTGTTATGAAGCAATTTTTCCAAGTATCTTGCCTCTGAATTCGTCTGTACTAACATACTTTGCCATAAAACAGTTATTCTTCGACGAAGTTGCTTAAAATATTTTGTCCTTAGTTAGTCTGCCCTGTAACCAATTTGCAGTAAAATAGTTTGTCTTAAATTCATTTGATATACATGCGTTTGTTCTGAAATAGTTTTATTGGACACAGTGTGGCTTATCATTTATCCTAACATAACACATGAGTTTGAAAATAATTTTATAACCTATAATTATTCGTCCTATAATATTTCGCCTTGATTTATTGTTGTTTGTTCTGAAGTCTGAAAAACTGTTTGTACAAAAATAGTTTGTCCTGAAGTCGTTAACTATATATATATATATATATATATATATTTTTTTTTTTTTTTTTCAAAAAATAGTTTGCCCTGAAGTCATTAATGTTAAAAAAATATTTACTTAAAAATCGTTTCTCCAAAAACGTTATATCTGAAATTGTATTTGTCCTCAACTCGTTTCTCAAAATGGAGTTTCTCCTACAATTATTACACACAAGTTCACAACAAGCTTTGTGTACTCAACATGGGTAAGTATTTATGGGTCTGCATATTCGCCATTGGCTCGGATTTCTTCAGGGCGCGAATTATAAACAGAGACCAAATCGCAAACGTGGCAGAACTTAAAGCACGTTTGAATTCTTCCTCGTCGTAAAATAAATTCAAAACTTTTTCCTGTTAAAAAAATGCCAATCCTGCAGTTAAATTAAAAACGGGCATGCAGTTATTCAGTAAAACACGTTACATGCTTACGATTAAACAAGCCCCAGGATTGGACAATCTACCGTCTGTTGAGCATGTGTGTGACACTCAAATAGACAACAGTAAAACAACAAAATATGGAAGCTTTTCTGTGTTTGTAAATTCATTCAAATATTCCTTATGTGTATAAATCTTTAACTATTTTCATTTCTAAAGTTAATAAAATTGTTGCATTAAAGTCATAAATATTAAATTAAATAATGGAGATCAAATAATTAATGGAATATTTTTAAAATCATGTCTTTAAGATATGTCAAAATCACAGGTGCATAATTTATTTCGGTACGGTTAAAAGCAACTACTGGCTTCATAATAATAGTATATACATATTTACTGACATTATTTTGTGGCTTACCGTTAATTAAATTTTAACGATTTGAATATTGTTTCAATAAAGATATATATTTGAAAGAAACTGCTGTATATTAGTAATATAAAACTTTAAGAAACATATGCGAAACATGGCAATATTTTCTTTAAATAAACCTATGAAATCTGTATAATAAATATTTATTACTGATATTAATGAAAAGAAAGTGTGAAATCATTAATGTTTTTCATTACTTTAATTAAATTATTGGTTATAAGTAGAGACATGAACTTATCGCGAAAAGAAATTTGCTTCACTTTGTGTCAGTGACTTGTGTGCACGTCTGCAGACTTGCTTCACGGTCAGAGATTGTATGTTTTGACATTCGTGTGTCGTGGGGTTTTACACGCAAATCATAGACGTGTGGTGTTACAGTAACCTTATTGTGATTGGTACAGTCAAATGAGAAACGTCACAGTTCAAAGGCACGCTGCCAATATCTATGAAGCAGAACTGCAGACGTGCACATAAGGCACTGGAACAAAGTGGGGCAAAATTCTTTTCGCGAAAAG
>PNEQ01086931.1:0-24682 GCA_003012365.1 Medauroidea extradentata | reverse complement strand
AGGAAAATATTATACATGCTGTGTAAAAGCGTCTCCAGGAAAGTATTATACATGCCAAGTAAAAGTGGCTGCGGGGAAACACTAGATACGTTAAGTAATTGCGTCTCCAGGAAAATATTATACATGCTGAGTAAAAGCGTCTCCTGGAAATATTATACATGCCAAGTAAAAGTGGCTGCGGGGAAACACTAGATACGCTGAGTAAAAGTGACCGCGGGAAAACACTATACACGCTAAGTAAAAGCGTCTCCTGGAAATATTATACACGCCAAGTAAAAGTGGCTGCGGGGAAACACTAGATACGCTGAGTAATTGCGTCTCCTTGAAAATATTATACATGCTGTGTAAAAGCGTCTCCAGGAAAGTATTATACATGCCAAGTAAAAGTGGCTGCGGGGAAACACTAGATACGCTGAGTAATTGCATCTCCAGGAAAATATTATACATGCTGAGTAAAAGCGTCTCCTGGTAATATTATACATGCCAAGTAAAAGTGGCTGCGGGGAAACACTAGATACGCTGAGTAAAAGTGACCGCGGGAAAACACTATACACGCTAAGTAAAAGCGTCTCCGGGAAAAATCAAGATAATGATAAATTAATTTAGTTTGCAAAAAACGTAGAAAAAATAAGTAGCCTACAAAAATCTTAAGTTCGGCGGAAATTACTTATGCAAAGGTCACAATCTCTGTAAAGTATTACTCTGGAATAAAGTGAAAGTTTATGTAAATTGCGTGTTTTAAAAGGAAGTATTATTACTGAACTGTACATTGAATGTATACAAATAAATAAAGACTAAGCGATACATAAGTCACGGTGGTCTTTGGTAAAATGCGTAGATTCTAAGCGTGAGGATAGTGGTTTGAAACTTAACACTTTCCGTGACTTTTTTTTCAAAAGCATTTCATTTATACCTCCTTTATTCAAAAGTTTTTTTGATATATAAGTTCAGTGATATTTATGTAGTACAATTAACATTTAAATTATTATTTTTTCCTTATTGAAAGTGCAGCTGCAAGGCTAGTCCTTGTAATTTTACATTTTTATACTTTGTATTTTATCACAAGGACAACCCTTGTAGTTTTACAAGGAATTTCTTTGGCAACTGGGTTTCCAAAGATTTCCCTTGTAAAAGTGCAAACATTTTTATACAGTGTTTGGTGCCACCACTGTGTACGACCCCATAAAAATAAATAAACTGACAACTATCATAAAGTCAATTGTTAAAGTGAAATGCTAATGTTTTAAATTGTGTATAGGTCTTTAGTCCTTCAGCTTGTTTTGTGGAGAAGCGTGGCTCATTTGACTGTGCCAATCAGAATAAGGTTACTGTGACACTACGCGTCTGTGATTTGCTGGTATAACCCTGAGACAGCAAGAGTTGAAAACATCCTATCACTGACCATACTGCAGAAATGTAGATGTTCACGTAAGATACTAAAACACATTAATGCCAAATTATTTTCTAAAAATATCAGTAGATCTAGTTCTGTGTTACGGGCGGCGCCAACCACACGCTTTAAATCGCGTCGAAGTGTGTTCGTAAATACGTTCATTATTCCACATGTGCCTATTCTGTCAATGTGTGGAAAGAAAATACGCTTTAAACACCGACGTAAATTTAGTTTTATAACAATAACATCAAGTCAATTAGAAAAATCACTTCGGATCCCTTCAAAATGGTTAAAAACAGCTTTTTCAACCAATTGTACCTGAAAAACTACTCACGGGATTCGTTTGAAACTACTGTAAAACATACAACGGACTTCGCTCAAAACTTTCCACCAATTAAAAGATGGGGTTACCACTGAAAGTGTCAATTAGGCGAGTGATCTACGGCACCACTGCACGTCGTTTCTGTGTCTTGCGGTAGAGGCGATACCGCACCAGATGAGCCGGTCAACGTCGTCCTTGACGCCATGCCGTAGTCACACAAACAAGTTCTAACTGGTCCTGTTGAAAAGAGAAAACAAAGCTTCAAAGCTGGCATGCTTTAGAGGGTGGGCATTATAGTCTCAGCACAGAATAAGTAATACTGAGAGAATCGGCAAGGAAATCTTTTTCATTGTTGTTATCGTACAAGCTCTCGGGGCGTACATGAACATAAGCAATACCATGTGGATTAGGGGCATTGGTTTATGTAACCATTTGTAGTGCTTGAGATACTGTAATTGGTTTCTATATTAGCTTAATATTTAAAAGTGTTAAACATGACCGTTCGAGGTTCAACATCAGATAATAAGTAACTCTATTAGAAGCGACATAATTGATCGTTTTAACCATTGTTACTGTACCATTTCTCGAAGCGTACAGGAACGTAAACTATGCCATGTGGAATTCGAGACATTGGTTTAAACAACCGCTTATATTTCACGAAATACTGTAATTTGCTAGTATCTAATTTATATATTTGAAATCGTAAATGTGACGTTACTTACTTATCAATTTCCCCACTGATAATAAAAAAAGTCTACTAAACTTCAGGAAAACCAAACTTCTGCGAACCCCGACGCCCTGGAAATCCAAAGAGAAAAAGAGTACGATAAAAATCATGACTTGTCGCTTCTGTTACCACCTATTTATTCTGTGGTCTCGGCGTTGGTCTGGATGTTCTGATCTAGACCGAGAGGAATGCCTCGCTTTTCCTGCCAATGACACGACGGTGTTGAACTCAAGGCCACGTGACGTCAGGCGTGGTTGTCTCTCACGTGAAGCCAGGAGCAGTCTCTTCCAGTCGCAATCCCCGGGTGCACTTCCGGCTGCCAGTCATTTCCGCGCGTGAATAATTTCCGCCTCGCCGATGGCAAGAGGTGCCATAGGAAGAGGAGAAGAAAACATCGCTTCTTCTGCAAACCTTGCTTCAGGTTAGCTTCCCGTCGTGAGTTTTACTTGGTTTGTCTGTTTCATGCACTCTAAGGGCCGATATTATAAACCTCTTTTGAATGACAACCAACCGCTATCCCCATAGAGAAAGCATTGGTGAGCAGTCGGTGGTCATTCGAAAGAGGTCTATAGATACGGCCCTAAATCTGCATTAGTGAACATTCACTTATTCACGCCGATGGATGGATCAGTTTCAACAAAATGAATCAGTGAGAAACCACTGTGAAATCGGTGACTATTCACTGATTCCGATTAAGAGTACCAACATTCCACAAGTTTATTAGTTAACGTCCACGGATTTTCCAGTAATTTTTCACTGATTCAATAAGTGAAAACTGTTCTTTGAAAACAACTGGAAAAACCGGTGAATATTCACTGATTCGCTTGTGAGATGTTGGCACTCTTGAAGGAAATCTGTGAATATTCACAAATTAAACAGTGACTACTTTCACTGATTCAAATTGTTGAAACTGCTCCATCTATCAGCATGAATCAGTGAATATTCACTAATTCAGATTTAGAGTGTGCTGCGTGGATTTGAACAACATTCGCTGCATTTCACACAAAAATAATGTAAGGTTGAGTCATGTTTCAAAGACGTGTTGTAGCGTGGAATGGAAAGTATTTTTTATGTATAACTATTAAAAAGGTTTCCAATGCGTTGATCTACGAACAGAAGACACTCTTCAAACTATGTCACTATGATTTTAAAAATGCCGTCCACTAAGTAATAACATGATTCCCAAGCTTCTCAAATGTGCTAAAAATTACTTTTTTCACGTTGCTGCAGCTGAGAAAATATCAACCGTAATCGGAAAACTAAATCATAGAAATCTGCATCGGACTTTACCTCATACTTTCCACAAATAAAATAATATGGTTATCGCTTGAGGTCCCATTGTAAACGATTTCTACGAAAGCAATGCCCGCTAGTTAAGTCCTCCGCGCCTAGAGGCGATGAGGTGATTGACGGGCGTATTACATTCTACTTTCAGCCTTCCCCGTTTCCTTGCCTCGAACGTAAAAAAAAGCTAGCTTCCACTAACTCCCGCCTCCTGGACGTATGTTTGTGTGAGTGAGGCACGATGCTAAGGGCGATGTTGACTGGCTCATCTGGTGTGGTATCGCCCCTACCCATAGCCATCTTTAGTAGAAGGCCGCGGCCATAAATCTGGCAACACTGCCAAGAAGGGTCAATTTAACACCTTCTTTAACTCTGGCTGTCCCTGATTCGTTATTTTGTCTACATGCCGACGAATCAGGGACAACCATTGCCGTTGGAGAGCTAAAGAAAGTGTTAAAATGTCCCTTTTTGGCAGTGTTGCCAGATTTATGGCCGCGGACTTCTACTAAAGATGGCTATGCTCTACCGCAAGACACTGAAACGGTGTGCAGCGGTATCGTAGATCACTCCGCTTGGTTGACACTTTTACTGGTGACCTCATATTTTTATTGATGAAACGTTTCAGACAAAGTTCGTTGCAACAGATGTTAATATATCGCGAACATTTTCTGCACAAACAAACCCTTGAAAACGCAGTAGTTTCTTGCAACATGTATTATACTCCGCAGCTGTCTGCAGACCAATAACATGCATTAAATAATACAATAGCGGGATTCTTATTGGCTCAGTCAAATAGGGTAACAGCTCCGCGTACTAGTGGAAGCAAGTGAGCGTTTGATAGCTGAACGTACGTTAAAACCCAGCAGACAGTCAAGTTTTCCCGCGATAAACCATCATCTCTATTCACTGCATATTCCTAGAGTAGTTTCACACGAATACAGCTAGTAGTTTTTAAGTTACAACAGGTTGGAAAGCTGTTTTTATCCATTTACAGTGGCTCCGGAACAATTTTTCTAAATAACGTGATTTTTTTGACTACATTTCCGTCATCGTTAGAAGTATAGTTTCTTTTCATACATTTGCATAAAGGGCACATGGGGAATAGTTTCATAAAAAACGCATTTACGAACCTTACAACGCATTTTAAGTGCGTGATAAGTGACGCCCTTAACACGGAACTAGAGCCACACCTTTACCGTCTTGACTATTCTGCAACAACATTTTTTTTTTACTTACAAAGGATGTACACCATCATTTAATACGATTTTTGTCGCGAGAAAAAAAAAATATTTCAGCAGAGTTGGGTATACGCACGTGTAATGATTTTTGAAAGCAATACCTAAGCATACTTTCCTCACGTACGTTAGGCATTTTTAGGATAATCTTCTTATAGGCCTATACGTGCGTAATGCATTTAGGTATATTATGTTTGCATATATATATGTATGTTCCCTATGGACTCCAAAATGGCGTGAGCGATTTTGATGAATTTTTCAGGCTATCATCAGATTAGCCCAGCAGGTGATCCCGTGAAGCTCGGTTGCGATCAGATCAACATAATTTTTTTCTTCGCCAATTTTGTGTCATATTTTCCCTACAAATTGATTAGTTAATAATAATATTAATAATTAGTAACAAATAAATTGATTAAGTAGGGTCTAGACTTGGAAATATGCGGCATGTCACTATATAGTCAAATCTTGGCTATAGATAATTAGTGATACCCGGGTCGCTAGTAGCCTATGTTATAAAGAAGAATTGAAAGGGCTTTAATTCTGTCCTACATAAAATAACTGCTAGAAATTTATAGTGGAATCTTCCCAATTAAAACGGGATAGGCCTATAAAGTGTTACTCTCGTGAACGTTCGGATTTTGGTATACGAACATGTCTGGTAAAATAATGTTTGTTTTGTTTCAGTGATTTTAAAACGCTTTGCAGCAACTTCGTTGAAGTAGTTCTAGCGTAACAAAATGTAATAAAAAAACCTTCACGTCTATTCCCTTTAAAGATACGGTAAACAGGGATAACTTTGGGACAATAGGCGTAACATTTGGACTGTCTGAATTTTATATTTTGAGCTTTTTACTGCAGCAATAGTTGTTACATGTAAGGATGGACCTGTGCGCAAATATAGTTTCTTATTTCTTAAGGGGCCCGCCTCGTGGCACATGTGTTTGTGTGAGTGAGGTATGGTGCTAAGGGCGACGTCGTATGGGCCATACAACGGTGCGTCGCCTCTACGCTTAAGGCGTGCAGTCTTCGCGAAAAAACAAATTTCCTATGGGACTTTAAGTGATGACCCTATTGTTTTATTTACGAAATCACTTTGTTAAAGTTCAATGCACTACCCTTAAGTGGTTTCACTTGTACCCGGCTAGTATATTTTCCGCTATAGCAGCCTGAAAACCCCGTTTTAACCCAATTTGACGTGCCCTAAAAGGGGATTTCTAATACGTGTGTTGTCTTGAAAGTACTTAAGGGCAGTCGTCTTAAGTGTGTGTTCTTTTCGTAGACAAACGGCGTGAACACATGTGTATTAGTTTCGGTGTAAAAATTTTTCTCCAAACACGCTGCAGTGTGATTTTATGGCAACGAAGCGGGCCCCTAAATCAAACGTCGTAAAAATAAGTAATTTAGTCTATTAATGTTTTCCTTGTTCTCTCAAAGTTGTCCCTGGTTTGCAGTATGTTATATGACAGGATTTAATTTATGTGAGCACGTATAATTTTTAATCTTACATTTCTTGTAGGCGTATACATGCAAAGTATCCATAAATTATCGCAAAATGAGCATCCACGCTATTCCTGGGCTAAATCAGAGATGAAAAGTTTAGCGGTAAGATGTTGTGCGATGACAATTTACGCCCACAATGTGACAACATATCGCGGAGAAACTTTCCCCATAAGCTCCACGTCTGGGTATTATTTATGTAAGTTATGTCAAGTAAACGTAATATCTAGTGACATGCAAATTTCGCGTTATTTTCTGGCAGTTGACTAGACTGCAAGTGACTATAGACTCGTTCGACGTTTCCCGCTGGACGATATTGTCGTGACTTGCCGTGGAGAATGCTTACACGGTAGAAAGACCAATCTCTGTAAAGACGTAACACACGTAAATGACAACACATAAAAGTTCGTGACCAATTGAATCGCAGATTATGCTCTGTTATGTATAGGAGCGTGAAGTATAGTCTGCTACCAAATGATAACGCGAAGTTTGCATGTCTCTAGTAATATCATGTTTGGTCTGCTAGGGATTTGAACCTACGTCCATAATAGGATGTTCAGAAGAGTGGTGTAGGTCATTCTGGATAAAATGAGCACTACAAATTTAACCTTTGAGAAATATCACTAGCCGTTACTGCATATAATTTAACATTAACTCTAGTTTCCTTACTGCTTGTATGGTTGGCAGCGAAAATACACAATATAGCTCCGGGTATTTTCATATTTGAATAAAACAATACAGAAACAAAATAAACCGAAATTGACATAGCTGTATTTTATATAATTAATACTATTTTCGTAGCGAACTGTATCGATTCACAAACTCACTACACAACTTACCTCGTACGCGTAATCAAGTGACATGGCCAGAGAGGTTAGATATTTCTAGTCGGCAGACGTTACGCGCGGAAAGATATGAATTGGCTCAACGTAGAACTTTAGCAGGGCTTTTTTGAGTGCTCATTTTATTCCGAACCGCCTATAGTAAGATATCTGTGGAGCACACGGTGATACTATTTCCGTGCTGTGTTGCCTCATTGTGCGCGTAAAATATCCTCGTACAACATCTCTCATTTCGTCCCTTACGTTTTCGTCTCTAATAAAAGAATTCACGAAGGATACATATTATCTGGCAGTTTCTGGACATACTGTAGTCTGTATATACACACATATACATACACATACATGTAGAGTGACCTAAAACTAAGTTGATTGGGACAAACTTGCCCCCGCAGTGTCAATGTACATTGCAAAATGCTAGATAATCGGCAACATTCCAGTTAAACAATAATTTATGAATAACTGTTAGGTCAGTTAACTTACAATATAGTCCTAACCGATTATTTGCAAAAGTTGCCGAGACCGGAAGTGGGGCCACTGCGAACGTGGCGGTAGAGAAAGCGGAAGCGTCAGGCCGCAGACGCCGCGGCTATTGACCGAGAGCTCGTGCAAACAAACCGGCGCGCGTGGCGGCGATAAGGCGTATTACGACGAAAGGAAATATTTACCGACCTGTTGTGTTCCCGTAACAGAAGCCATGTTCGTGTGTTTCTTACTAGTGCCATCCCCAAGAAAGAAACAAGGAAATCATGCCGTTGTCTTTGAGGCACCCGCCTACTGGCCGTGTAAATGTGTGTGAGTGAGGCCCTACGCCAAGGGCGATGTTGACCGGCTCACCTAGAGCGGTATCGCCTCTACTGCAAGGCACTGAAACGGCGTGCAGAGGTATCGTAGATCACTCGCCTGACTGACACTTTCAGTGGTGACCCCGTCTTTATATGGTGGAAAGTTATAAGCGAAGTCCATTGTATGTTTCAAGAGAAGTTTCACGCGAATTCCGTGAGTAGTTTTCAAGTCATAACACGTTGAAGATGCCGATTTTAGCCTCTTTGAGGGGCTCCGGATTGATTTTTCTAATTGACGTGATGTTATAAAATGTATATTTAGCTATAATTTCAAGTGTATTTTATTTCTGAACATAGACACGATAGGCACATGTGGAACATTTTCTAAAAAAAAACAAAAAAAAACTTATTTACGAACACACTGCAACGCATCTTAAGCGTCTTGTATGCGACACTCTTAAGGAGGCCACCTTTCTTTGTGAACAAATACTTATTCGATCCTCGCTGACCCATTTTTACAGCATTATTAGGCCTTCACTAGTTACGTTATTATAATTAGCTCATTGGCTTCCAGGAAGTGTCAAATAAATCAATGACCAACTGTGAAATTTACACCTACATTCAGTTGTTGAAATTCTAGCTTGTTCCCAAAATAAAAATGCGAAATTTTCACCTCTCTACACACTGCCAATAACCATGTAGCAGGGCTGCAGATGTACAAACAAGTCTTTAAAACAATCTGGGATCTTTCCGCGAACATTTCTTGTCCCTTTTTGTAACTTCTGTTGATCTTCAGAAAACGCGCTCATTTCTGGAAGTTTTGATGTCACTGGCTAGCATTATTGGGAAGTCATTGTTAATCAACAACTGCAGACCTACAAGTCAGAAAAGAACCTGACCAATAGGGAGAAGACCACATTTCGCACTGGCCAATCAGACTCAAGGTCAGCGTGAACAGCCTCGTGCAATCGATAGTCGACCGAGTACGTTTAAGTAAGGTCATGACAAGTTGTATCCTTTGATTGTTTGAAACACTTATTTAAATATATATCAATATCGCCTTCCAGTAAAAAAAAATTACCGTGTTATAAACGCATAATACTACATTATAGGTCTGTTATATGTGACTAGATCACAGAATATTTAGGAATACAGAAGTGAAATAGTCGGTAGGCCAGCGAACTCAGTCACACACGCCAGCAAAATGGCTTCCCTGGCCAGCAATATGGCGAAAACATCTGCTGCCAATCAGCGTGAGGCAGCTTCTCTGATAATCGGCAGCCAGGCCAATAGGAAACCTGTCGTAACATGCAGGAGCCAAACAGACACGGGGCTGATATCAACAATCTCAGGCAGCCAATAAGCGGTGAAGGTCGCCAATACCAAACGAGCCGCCACGTCATTTCAAGGATGTTTTAACTATTTTTCTGTCTTAGATGTTCTACTGGCAAATCGTAGACTGTGGTATCACAAAAACGTACAATAAAATTGACGTGATAAACACGCTGTGAAGCCGAGCTACCTGTGTACACGTGGTGCAAAACTTTATTCCTGTCAAAATCGTAACTCTAAAGTTATGATGTTAATAGCAATATATTAGCCTTAAATTACAAATTAGTTTTCACCGTTTCGGAGTCATCAGGTAATGCGTAGTAAACATTAGTGACTGACACAAATGGTAATTCTATAATATTGAAGCTGTAAGTTAACATTTTAATAACTGAAACTTCCCAACGCGTGGGCAGAGGCGCCACCTGAACGGCGCTGCCTACGATGCGTTGTAGTGCGTTCGTAAATATGTTTTTTCTTACGAAATTACTCCAAATTCGCCCACTGTTCCAATGAACGAAAAGAAAATACACTTCAAACGCCGAATGTAGTTTTATAACATCCCTCAAAATGGTTAAAAATAGCTTTTGCAAAATGTTTCATCTGAAAAACTACTCACGGTATTCGTGTGAAATTACTCTAGAAACATGCAGTGGAATTTACTTGAAACTTTTCTCCAATAAGAAGATAGTGTCACCACTGAAAGTGTCAGACAGGCAAATGATCTACATATAGACTGACCTGTAGGTTAACATCAGAGACTATATGCGTGTGTGTTCAAGCAGACAACAGTTGTTTATCGTCTACTCGCTGATACAGTGATACCACATTATTGGGTTAGTATTCAGTTGATTATATATGTTTGGCTCAGAGCTCTCCTGGAGGGGTCAAATCAGTCAAGGACCAGTGGCGAAAGTGACAAAAACTTAGACATATATGAAATCTAACTCGTACCTAAAAGAAAACGCGAATTTTTCAGGTCCCTTTCTATGTAGCTGGTGATTTTTTGTGAAACGAATTATGCAACATTTTGTATCAGTGCTTAACTATAACCAAAAATAATCTACATGTATCATCTACGGATCTTCCCCTATATCAAAAGGGGTTACATTCTATAATCATAATGTTGTTTAATTCACTACCAATTGAATACAAATAGCTATGTATAACAAACAAGGATATATTTACAAGTAAAATTACAAAATATATTGAATACTCACACCTTCTATAACTGTTGAAGAATTTCTGAATCATATAAGTAAATTATTTATATAGTAACTGTAATTTTGAAATATGTTATGTATTGTTGTATGTATAACAGTGTTAGGATACTGTGTGTATGTGTGAGTTGTATGTGACACATTCCATAGCTGCTTGTGTGCAGCTCGACGGAATGTAAATAAAATAAAAACGCTCACATGTGCACCTCTGCTTCGTGGCTATTGGCAGACTGTATTTGTTCAGAGAAGTAGTTCATTCGACTGCTCCAGTGAGAATAAGGTTACTGCGACACTACACGTCTGTGATTTGCTGGTAGATACCCTAAGACACTCAGAGTTAAAAACAGCCAATCACTGAATACGAAGCGGAGTTGCAGATGTGCACACGAGGCATTGAAACAAAATAGTGCATAGTTCTTTTCACCAAATATCACCAGCTCTAGACTGACCTACGATACCACTACACGTCGTTACACTTTCTTGCGCTGGAGGTAATACCGCACCAGATGAGCCAGTCAACATCGCCCTTGGCGCCATTCCTCACTCACACAAACACACGGCAAGTAGGGGGACACCTTAAGGTTATGCTGCACCAGCAATATTTTTTTTGTAGTTGATCTTCTGAGTTAAATGCTCGGGTTTAGATTGAGGATTTTCTTCCCTAATTACGGCTTAACGTTACTAGCACAAACATAGTATAATTACTACATAGTCTGTGGTACTGTTCAGCCACCCAAGTCTACGGAAACATAAAACTGTTGATAGCAAAACCTTGTGATAAAATTTTAGGCGGATAGACAAGGTCTCATTGTTTTTTAGATACATTTTGTTGTACTTACCAGGCATCTGCAGAAAACCGCATTGGATAACGTACATCTACATGTCCGTCTCCAGGTAACTGCAACAAACACTCGTTCCAAAAGAAGGCTCCGAACAGCTCGGGAAGGTTCCTAGACTCGAGACGGCGTTGAGGTTCGTTGAACAGAATGATGTACTGCAACACAACGCACAGACACAGGCCTTAATATTAGTATGCAAAGGATTTTGTCTGTCGATATTAACGCACTGAGAAAAAGGATTTGTTGAGTTAACCAAACATTTGTTTGTATATGTGCAACCAACAATGTAGTGTTGATTCAAACAAATATTATGTTGAACGCCAGATTTTGTTAAATCAACAATACTGAATTATGGTTTCAACATCTGGTTTAGTTATTTTAACTAAATGAGATTATGAAATAACATGACTGCTTTGTTAATCTAGGAAAAAATGGTTGTCAACTAAATATTTGTTTAAAACAACACTACATCGCTGTTTGCACATATATAAACAAATATTTGTTTGAATCAACCAACATTTTCTCTCAGTGCAGATATGCGTGCTCAGTCAGGGCTCAATTCGTTTAATTCTCGAGATGATAATATTATAAAAAGGGAAGTCAAAGTTGTTCTTAAATTGTACTTAGAGTTAATACAGATATGCAAATTCTATCGTTATAATTTGAACCACGATTTTGATCGCGAAACGATTTTTGCAACATTTTGTTTCAATGCTTAATGTACAAATCAGCAACTCTGATTTATGGTTATTGACAGCGTATCTTTCTCATTCTCCAGACACGTCTCTCATTTGACTGCACCAATCAGAATGATGTTATTGTAGCACTATACGTCTGTGATTTGCCAGTTGAACCCCGAGATAAGTGAAAGATAAAACATGTTACATTATATTGGCTTTACACATCTCATGGAAACTTGTTATTTGATACTTCATGGCGAATTTGCACTGCAATAAGAATCTTTTCAGCAACATTTTTTATAAAGGTAACTTCGCAAAAGCGCAAACATATTTTAAACACACAGAAGACACACTTTTTAAGAACAACCCTTCTTTGCCACCAGACAAAATTCCCTGCAGCAAATGGAATATTTGTTAAATGTAATGCATAAAAAATAGCTTTTCTGCAACGAAAGTTTATTTTTTAGCATACAATATGGGTAATATTTATAATCGTTAGAGCCCACGATTTTTGGTGAAAAAATTCTGCAACAATTTGTTTCAATGCCTCATGTGCACATATGCAGCTCTGCTTCGTGGTCAGCGATTGGCTGTTGTAAATTCTCAGCGTCTCGGGGTTTTACCCGCAAATCACAGACGTGTGGTGTCGCAGTAACCTTGTCCCTGCTGGCACTAGTCAAATGAGCCACGCCTACATTCTGCCAAAACTCAAGAAGCAGAGCTGCATTTGTGCACACAGGGTATTGAAACAAATTGTTGCAGAATTCTTTTCACCAAAAATCGTGGGCTCTAATAATCGTGCTGTTGTTAAATATGTTGAACACAGTTCTTTATAGTAAAATTAATTCTCTTTTAAGATATGTGTTTGTGTTACGTAAATTATTTCCTGTGTTATAAGGAAGTGCAATTTTGCGCAGAGAAATCTTATAACTAGGGCATGGAAAACTTCTCGAGTACAATGACCTGCATGTTAGAATGCATTGTCCTGTGTATACTCAAGACTGTGCGTGTATATATATATATATATATATATATATATATATATATATATATATATATATATATATATATATATATGTATATGAGTGACTTCACGTGATTCGGTATGAATTTTTTGATACTCGGCCTTGTGGGCTGTGAACCAATGGTATACCTGCTTGTAAACACTCACTGCCTCCCGCGCTACCTTGTCTGTTGTACATGTCCACTCAACTGCAGCAGCAGCCAATGAACAACTATCTGAAAACACAGTGTACACAGGACTGTTGTGTCCAGCTGGCAGGTTTTTGCACCCACCAAATGTCCGCAACTCTAATAATAATAATAATCCAAGGCAGTAAAGATAAAGACTCTGTGTGGTTGGAGAAATATTCCGTATCCAAGATCCAGATGCACAGGAGTGGTAAGGACGATCCAAGCACACAGGTCGGATACATTACTAGCCTCAAAACGCAAGGCTCTGGACTGTGGTACAGTTTGGCCTTTCTGGACTTGCCTCAATCGCACTTCCATCCGTCAGTCTATATGCTCATGACGTAATAGAAGGAAAGGTCGCTACATGTCCATTAAGAGATTTGAATATTCTGCTAAGAAATACTGGTGTAACTGCTGTGTTTTGATACTTACGAGATAAGCATTACAAATCCAGCCAAGCGGCGGAATATGCCAGTCTGAAATAAAATCATTCTTAACTCGTACGTGAAACTCAAATAATTTTGCACATCTATTAAACGATAGGCGGACAACTGTAGCTTTACACCCTGTTCGGTCGAAATATTTTTATCGCCACCCTTACATTCTTTTCTATTTTTACCGGTGGAAAGAAATACTTCCCTCATAACGATGTTCTTGCTGCAAAATAAGCACTAAATAGAGCCCCAAGTTTGTTGGAAAAATATATTTGTACTACTTCCTTTCAACAGTGCCTTACGTGCGCATCATATGTTGTGCTTCATGGTTATTGGCGTCGTGTATTTGTTCAGACACGTCTTGACTGCACCAATCAGAATAATCTTATTGTAACGTCATAGACCTGTAATTTTCCAGTAGAAAGCTAAGACAACTGATAGTTAAAACATCCAATCACAGACCGTGAAGCAAAGCTGCAGCTGTGCGCATAAGGCATATTGAAACCAAATTGTGCAAAAATCTTTTCGGCAAAATCTCGTGGCTGTAGCACTAAATATTTGCCGTCTTATAGAGGGTTCAGAAAGTTTCAAAATTAATCTCACCTACAACACCTAGGTCTGGGGATAATCGTGAGTTTGAAACTGTTAGAATGTTGCCGTCTGATCGCAAAGCTCCGGCTAGGAATATCGACTAAGCTATAAAACGCCCGTGCCTTTTTTACGAGTGCGATACGTAGTAAGTGAATTCATCCACCAGTCTTTTATTCTCTGTCATAAAAACACGAAGGACGTTAAAGGTGCCGTTCGGCTAGAGCTATTTTATTTATACAGGATGACCAGAAACAAATGCATAATTATCGCACCACTCGAATCCGGGGATAAATTGTAGACAAAATGTTACTGGCAAATTGTTGTACGACATTTTACGTGCACAATGTGGTAACATTGCATGGAGAAAGTCCCCTCTTGTGCTGAACGTCCAGGTATTATTTTATGTGTCTTACATCAAGTAAACGTAAACACGTGTTTGGACTGTTCGAGATTTTAACCTGAACCCATAATATGCAGGTCAGAAAATTAGTATTAAAATAAGTTATGTACCCATGGAGCGCAAGAGAGGACTAACTATGCTGTACTGACAACCAAACATGACTGTTGTCCCTATGTTAGCATAAGTAAAATAACTAAAACAGTACTTTATTTCAGTATAGTTAGAGACACTGATAAATCGCGGGAAAAGTTAATTGTTTGCTAGACTCCAACAAGCTATGTATAACACTGAAGGTTTTGCACCTAAATTGACTATCGTTCACGTGAAGCTTTGTCCCTCTTCAACATACCCAATTAGAACTGTACAGTTTTAACACGGAACGTATGTGATTTGCCGAAATACTGTTCACACGTGTCACGATTAAGATACTACAGTTTATTGGAGGCTATAATAAATATTTTCGCGATTTTCCAGTGTCTCTAAGTACAGTATAGTCTGAACAGTACAGGTTTGCGTCATTTTAACATTACTCTTCGGAGAAACACGCCTGCTTGTTCTATCGGGTTGACCTTTAAAAGTATCAGGCCTTTAGACGCCATGTTTTTCAACTAAGTTTGGATGGTTTGAAGGGTCAACACAATTGAGACGTTGGGCACGTATCTCAGAATAGAAATGTCAAAATAAGCCAAACATATACTGTATTGTCTATAGGTTAGCCACCAAGGACCACATTGTCGATGTCAAGATGAATCTATACAAAACTGCTTCTTAACGAGTCATCCTACAATCGGGCCACAGAGAGGGTCATTCTAACAAACCCTAACCCTTCAAGGAATCAACCACTCCGAAAAAGTCACCACAGTTCAACAAGGAGACTCGGGCTGCCTATTGGACATTACGTGAATCATCATAGCAAACTTTGTACTCCTAGACACGCGACTCCATCCTCATCTACTTTCAAAACGAAGTGTCAACAAATGCGACATCTAGCCTAATCCACGATCAGTGGGAACCTCAGATTTCGGTGAAATGCATTTTGTACTAACTTGTTTGAATGCTTTACGTGCACTCCTGCAGCTATGCTTCATGATAATTGGCAGCTTGTATTTGTGCTGAGTCGTCTGTCATATGAATGCGCCAATCAGAGCATTGTTAGAACTAGGTAACATGGCTGTGATTTGCGGGTGGAACCTCGAGACTCTAAGACTTCAAAACATCTGACAACAAACCTTGGAGCAGATTTGAAGATGTTCACGTAAGACACAAACAGATTGGTGCAGAAACCTTTTCACCAAACTTTGGGGGACCTGACGATCGGCTCGAAACATGTTGGAGTTGTAACTGCAGGGAGAAATGATTTTACATAAAAATACAACTATTGGTAAATTATAAAATTTCCATATAGAAGACTCTCGGCCAGTTCAGCATTCAAGTGTCCAGAACGCATGTTCGGATCAGTGGGTAACGTAGAGAGTCGCTCGCGTTTCGCGCTGCGAGTTCGCAAGTCACGTGTGTGTGTGTGTGTGTGCACGTACCATGGGGGAGATTGCAATTATTGCTTTCACCTTGAGCCACTTTCTCGTCACTCTCCCCCGACAGGAGTGCGCTTACCTACAGCGCATGAATTGTAAGGGGAGAGGGGCTAAGGTAGGACACACGTCTGGTCGTGGACATGAACGACGATTGGTTGGTCCCGGGCCGCCGTAATAGCTTACGGCAACGAGGTCGCTTAGACTCTTATGCAGGGACCCACCCACCGTGTAACTTAATAACTTGATCACCGAAGTTAACTGAAACATGTCAGAGCATATTTGTCTGTATTGGAAGGCAGCGGCCTTCGATGTAGCTACCCTGTAAGCATTCGTAATGTTAGTAGTATAGACCACACAGTTTGGTGTACAGATTCCACCAAATTGTTCCAGTGCCTTACATGTGCATTTGAAACTCACCTATGTGGTCAATTATTGGATGTTTCTATCTTTCACGCCTCTTGAATTTCTACCGAAAACCTCAAACGTGTGGTATCCCATTAACCTTGCCTCTGTCAAATTAAAGGCATCTCAGTTCAAAAATATGTTGCTAATGAATACAAAAAATCTGCAGAATTTCACGTAAGGGATTGAAACAAGCTGATGCCAAAACTTCCCTCCGCAACTTGTTTATAGTTACCAGTAATTCAAAAAGTCTGGAAACAATTGCTTTCCCCCAAGAATATCTGTTTACTGAAGCATACAGCAACTGCTCAGTAGCTGTTTGCCCACACAGTGGTAGCCTACTACGTAATTGAGACTGCATTTGGTTGCTTCTTTATTGGGGCCATTAACTTTCCGGGAATATGATTATGACCATAGGCGCAACTAAGGGGGGCACTAGGCAAGCCCCCCCCCCAAATAAATAACCAGCCAAGGTATTAAAAATTACAATTAATATTGAATAATTACTGATAATGTTACCAGTAGAATATTCAATGTTTAGCAATAAAACCTGCTAAAATAGTACTATTTTGCACCCTGAAATACGAAATTGGGAGGAGACCCCGCTTGAAGATGTGGTGCGTGATCCTTTATAATATTCGCAGGATAGCCATCCTTCCCCGTATGAAATTCATAAATTCTGACTACGTTACTGATTACAGGTAGGGGTAGCTTGAGTATAACAGTATTCACAGAATTGTGCCCTCCCCAAATGTCCATTCTAGTAGCGCCTATGATTATTACCAAGTTTGTTTCAGCGACTTACCTACACATCGGCAGTTCTGCTTCATAGTTAGTGATTGGACGTTATAACTTTCGCGTGTCTTGGGCTTCTACCTGCAAATAACAGGCGTGTGGTGTTAACAGTTACTGTATGCTGGTTGGTGCAGTCAAATGAGACACGTTACTTCGCAAATACACGCTGTCGATACCCATGAAGCAGAGATGCAGATGTTCACGTAAGGCTCTGAAAGAAAGTGGAGAAAAATTATATTCGCGGTAAGTTCATTGCTCTATTCTTTATTAATGAATCTACGCCCTTCAGCAGGTGAATAAGTCAAGGGCCAAATGCGAAAGTGGCATGAACTTGTTTCAGTTATAGTTTGTGCCCAAATATAAAACGCAAATTTTTCCGCTAGATTACAACTGTCACCCTTCCAAGGCAATGGTTTTCCCTGCAAGTTTTATTTACTGACGAATGAGAGAAATTTCTAACTAGGGGCAGTGGTAAATAGGAAAAATATATTAAAATTAAAATCCGTGTACGTAGCTTGCAGTGTGTTTGTGCACTAGGGACCGGTTGTTTTCGCGAACAGATTTTTGCACCAACGCCGTATGTAGCACGGATGCAGCTCTTCATTGTGGTTGGTGATAGGATATTTTTATGACAAGATGAGTATTCATGGATATACGCCATTGCTTGCAAATGTTGCCAAGGCGCAGATAAACCCAAAACTTGGCAACATTCACAAGCAATGGCGTATATCCATGAATACTCATCTTGCCATACATCCCCATTGCAAAAATCTTTCAAAGATGGATATTTTTATGTCTCGACATCTTGGTGTTTTACCCGCTAATCTCAGTCACACAATATTTAGGAATACAGAAGTGAAATAGCAAGTATAACAGTGAACTCAGTCACAAAGGCCAGCAAAATGGCTTCCCTGGCCAGCAACATGTCGGAAATGCCAGCTGCCAATCAGAGTAAGGTAGCTGCTCTGCTAGCCGGCAGTCAGGCCAATAGGAGGCCTGTAGTAACGTGCTCGAGTGAAACATACACGGGGCTGATATCAACAGCCTCGGGCAGCCAATATGTGGCGTAGTTCGCTCATACCAAACGAGCCACCACGTCATTTCATGTCTGTATTACGGTTTAGTCTGTGCCACAGCTGTGAGGAGTCGCAGTTACCTGTTCAGAGTGGCACAGTCAAGTAAGGAACACACATTCACAAAGACGCGCTGCCAATAACCATGAAGAACAGCTGAAGGATGAAATCACATGCCATCGAAACAAGTTTGTGTGAAAACACTTTCGCGTAAAATTATCAGCCGCTCTTGTACATGTACTGCCCGTCAAGCACGATGAATATATGACATGGCATCACACCATACAATGGAACGGTTACTTTGCAGACCGCAGACATAACCAATTTAAATTACTTTGGTCCACGAATTGAATTTAGACTTATATTGACACATATATTCTGATACTAAGTTAGTTTGTCCAAATATCGTTGGCTCTATACGTATACTGTGTACAGCTTTAAATTACGGTGAAATGATTCTGGTTTGCAAGGCTGCCACATCCAAGTTTGCGTCTTTATACTGGAGAATAGCCTCCTCCTTAAATTTGACACCAGCGTTTACTAAAGAGAGATCAGTTATAATATACTTAGAAACCTGACTGCTCAGTAAAAATTCATTTCCTCGGTACAAAATGTTTTGTTGGGATTCATCCCACCAATTTTTCTCAGAAGAACAATTTTATTCCGATCGTATGCTATTGCAACACTATATCCTAAAAAAAAACATATACTAAAAAAAATAATTTAAAAATTGTCCTACTTTAGCTGTAGTAAAACATATTTACAGGATAAATATTAACTCTATCTACAAATTTAATGAGGTCATTCCATGATAAAAATTTTGTAGAAATGTATAGTTCACTTTCTAGAAAAAAAAATTGACAGCTAATTTTACTATTTCACTAACCCAAGCTGTAGTTCCTACGCCCTGTAAATATGAAGTGGTTAGTGTGTTGCCAAAAAATTACACCCAGAGAATGGTAACGCCTTTAGATCGGTCAATATTTTGCTAATCACCGTCCAAGGTAAATGAGTACATTGTCCATGAACAAATATATGCACGTATAAACAAGTGTACATGCTAACGAAATTACGATTGGGTTTTCGGAAACAACACAGTAACCGTAACACTTTTAAATGTCACTGATGATATTCGACGTCAGTAAACACTGCTAGTAAACTTTTCAAATGCGTGAAACACAGTGAATCATGAATTACTTTTAGAGGAAATGTTTAAAAATTTCAGTATTTCTCAGAATTCTTAGCTTTGGGTCAAATCTCATTTAAGAGATCGATATAGATATGTTACTAATGAGAATGAAATGTCTGAATATATGCTGCATTCAAAACAGGAGTCCTTCAAGTCTTGGTGTTACGACAACTCTTGTTGTCACTGTATAGTAACGATCTTGGCTCGTCACTTTCCTACTGTAAATATCATCTTTATGCAGATGACCAACAATCATGTATCTTCCAAAATTACCAACTTTTGTTTTCTGTGAATAACAAAAGGAGAACGTTAGACAATAGCATACTATATTGACCAGCAAAGAGTAAATTTTTCATTGCGATAAATCTGTGTCACTATACATGAATTCAGCAGCGGTATTTCATCGGGGTGCTTCTGATATGCGTAACTTAGCAGGCTTCAGGAACCTTGATCAATATCCATCTTCAGGCCAGTATCTATCTACGCGGCCACGGCCGCAGTGTACTCGTTATCTAGCAACCTGAGTGGTTAAATTAAATAACCTGGTACGTTAAGGTAGGTTTATTCAGACACGGGAACAGATTTGCTCGATCATCGAGGTTACGTATAGTGCCGGCAAGTAATTATGAGCCTCGAAAATAATAACGCCCAAAAACTCCACTCGAGTGACTGTTTGAAGGCCTCAGGTAAAAAATGTGTACCTACCCAAGCTAACTTCACGACTTAAAAAGGTACGGTCATAAATTTTCTGCGTCATATTTATGTGTTTATTTTTGTACCAGATTTTTTCTTAGTTTAGATATAAATAGTGACTAAATTTTGCTCGTACAAAATTTTTTTGTCTCTCATTCATTTTGCGTAATGACTTGTAAAAGTCAAAATTTGCATTATACGGTTTTACGTACGCCACTAAACCAAGTAACATACCAAACGGAAAACCTTTACCGTGAATGAATATACTGTAGGCTACAACGTCTCATATATAAAAATAAAAAATAAAAATGGGTTTTGTTTTTTAAAAGTTTTATATAGGAGAAATTGTAGCCTACAACAGCGTTAGTCACTGTAATTTTTTTCAGTTTGGTATGCCAGGTGGTTTTAGTGCGTACATAAAACCGTTAAATGCCAAATTTAAAGTTTACGAGTCATTGATAGGGCCCGGTAGTTTTCGCGAAAAGATTTTTGCAGCACTTTGTTTCAGTGCCTTACGTGCGCACCTGCATCTCTGCTACGTGGTCAGTGATTGGATGCTGTAACATCCAGCGTCTGGAGGTTGAACCCGCAAATCACAGACGTGATGTGTCACGGTTAACCATGCACTGATTGGCACAGTCAAATGAATAATGACACTGCACAAAAACACTCTGCAAATAATCATGAAGTTGAGGTGCAGGTGTACACATAACACACTGAAACGAAATGGGGCAAAAATCTTTACGCGAAAACTACCAGGCCCTAGTCATTGCGCAAAAACTATGAGAGATATAACAATTTCATTAGAGCAAAATGTAGTCACTATTTATGTCTAAAATAAGGAATAAAATATCTGGTACAAATATAAAAATAAAAATATGACGTTGAAAATTGACGTAGTACACGCCCTTAAGGTGGCCGTTGGGTAGAGGTATTCAGCGCGTTCGAGATCTTGGAATGCGGAAGCGGCAATGACGAGGCGGCACGTGCACCGCGCATCACACGTGCCTCAAGACGCAAGCCACTGAACTGTCATGCATGCTTGTCGCCGACAACTCACCTCTATGAGACGTTCAGTAGATACACTATCATTTTACGACGTAATATTAATGATTAAGGTGTATTGCGCACACCTATACCCTTTAAAACCTTCTGGGCCAAGATTTTCATTCTTCATAATGTCTGCAAAAATACCCATTTTCATCAGTGGTGGCTCGTAGGTTGTTGCACGTAGGTAGGGCACAAGTTGCATTTAGAACTTCGTAGTGTTGTGCGCTAGTTGACGCTACTGCCACTGAAACGCTGGTGTGTATGTGCCGCTTATCACTGACTGCTCACGACACAATAAGTAGCCGGTAGTCATTGGTAGGGCCCGGTAGTTTTCGCGAAAAGATTTTTGCCACACTTTGTTTCAGTGTCTTACGTGTACACTTGCAGCTCAACATCATGATTATTGGCAGAGTGTTTTTGTGCAGAGTTAGTATTCACTTGACTGTGCCAATCAGTACTTGGATAACTGCCACACATCACGTCTGTGGTTTGCGGGTTTAACCTCCAGGCGTGGTACGTTAAGGATGTTCAAGTGCGATAAAATAATAATTTTATATTTTTATGAAATAGTGCTAGTTTTATAGACGATACTTGTGAGTACAGTTTCCTTCTACAAAACAATTTTAGCTCGCATAGTTTTCTCATAACGGTGCATCAAAGTCAAAATTTGTATGTTATGCTGCCATGCAAATAGTGAAAACCAAGTGACTTACTTAAATAAAATAATTCACAGTTAATTAACATTCCATGAGCTACGCAGCAAAGCATTAAAAAGCGCTCACGTAATATTTTGAATTAAAAATAAACCGCAAAAGTGGAAGAAAAAAGATGACAACTGAGCAATTTTTTAAAATACAAGAATAATAAACGGGAAATTTTTTTAAATACTTTATTACATAGTCCATGGCATGTTATTTGACTGTGAATTATTTCGTTTTATTAAGTCAAGTGGTTTTTACTATTTGCAAGGCAGCGTAACATGCAAATTTTGACTTTGATGCACCGTTATGTGAAAACTACGAGAGCTAAAATTGTTTCGTAAGAGTAAAATATACCCAAAAGTATGGCCTACAAGACTAACAAGATTTCATACAAATATAAAATTATGAATTTGTCGCACTAGAACACCCTTAAGGCATCCAATCATTGACCACAAAGCAGAGACGCAGGTGCGCACGTAATGCACTGAAACAAAGTGGTGCAAAAATTTTTTCGCGAAAACTACCGGGACCTAGTCATTGGTATACGGCGGCGCGATCACACGAGTGTACAGTTCTGGGCAACTTGTGCCCTCCCTGGCAACAATCCTTGAGCCGCCACTGATTCTTGCCGTTTTTTGGGTGCTAGAAATATATGTTTTAATTATTACTGATGAACCTGAGATGTACGGAAAGGAATAATTCGCGAGTTTAATGACCGATATGTAGAGACATGCAAAATTCGCGTTATCATTTGGTAGCAAACTAAACTTCACTTTCATATACATAACAGAGCATAATCTGCGATTCAATTGGCCACGAACTATTATGTGTTGTCATTTACGTGTGATATTTCTTTACAGAGATTGGCCTCTCTCCCGTGTAAGCATTCTCCGCGGCAAGTCACGACAATATCGGCCAGCGGGAGACGTCGAACGAGCCTATAGTCACTTGGAGTCTAGTCAGCTGTCAGAAAATAACGCGAATTTTGAATGTCTCTACCGATATGTTGGAATTCACTATCCTATGCACACTCGAGCCCGTATATTCGTTTATTGTCTGCTGTGCCAGTGAGTAGCAGCTAACGGACAAATGGTCGGGGCTTGTGTACAAATGGGACAATGTATTCTAATACGCATGTAGTTGAACTCGCAAGATAGGCTATTCCTTTCCCTAGAGAGAGAGTTGTATACACGTGTAATGTTCTTTGAATGCTATTCCTATGCATGGATCACTTTTGTGTGTTGAGCAGTTTTCGAAAAATTTGGTAACGGCCGAAGCTTTGCACTTTACTCGGCGCCCTTGGCAGACGGCCACTTTAAAACCTTGCGAGGTAGTTTCACAATTATTTAATTAAGTTTCCTAAACACAATCCAAAATCGATACTGAAGATTCGCTATTCTGTTTTGACAATTATTGTATACGCGATTGTGCTCTTATGTAGTTGTCTTGGCAATAAACTGTACGGTTTTGTAGATTTATGCCTCCGAAGTATCGTACATTTTATTATGAAAATACTCTAAACTCAATTAAATGGTTAATTGCACAAAAATTTTACATTATCTTGAAAATACTTTCACATTAGTGCACTGTATGACTGCGCACAGTCTAGAATTTTTCAAAGCATTTAGTTCAAAATTATCCTAGTAATATCCACCAGCGCCGAGCTTGGCTCGTCGCCTCTAGTGCACTTAAGCGCGACCTATAGACATGTGAAATGTCTCAAGTTTGCCGTCTCCTTACACCAATACCGAGCATGGCCCATCGTCTCAAGAGCACCTGGGCTCGACCTATAGATGCGTGAAATTTCTAAAGTCTTATTTTTCTGTGCACCAGTACCGAGCATGGCTCTAGTGCACCTGGGCGCGACCTATAGACACGTGAAATGTCTGTAGTTCTCTTTCTCTTTGCACCAATATCGAGCATGGTCCATCATCTCTAGTGCACCTGGGCACAACCTATAGACGCGTGAAATGTCTCAAGTTCTCTTTCTCTATGAACCAGTACCGAGCTTGGCTCGTCGCCTCGATTGCACCCGAGCGCGACTTATACATGCGAAATGTCTCAAGTTTGCCGTCTCCTTACACCAATACTGAGCATGGCCCATTGTCTCTAGTGCACCTGGACGCGACCTATAGACGCGTGAAATGTCTCAAGTTTTCTTTCTCTATGAACCAGTACCGTGCTTGGCTCGTCGCCTCTATTGCACCCGAGCGCGACTTATACATGTGAAATGTCTCAAGTTTGCCGTCTCCTTACACCAATACCGAGCATGGCCCATTGTCTCAAGAGCACCTGGGCTCGACCTATAGATGCGTGAAATTTCTAAAGTCTTATTTTTCTTTGCACCAGTACCGAGCATGGTCCATCGTCTCTAGTGCACCTGGGCGCGACCTATAGACACGTGAAATGTCTCTAGTTCTCTTTCTCTTTGCACCAATATCGAGCATGGTCCATCGTCTCTAGTGCACCTGGGCGCGA
>PNEQ01086930.1:0-24681 GCA_003012365.1 Medauroidea extradentata | reverse complement strand
GCTAGACTCCACAGTCCTGTGTGCACTGTCCTCAGCTATATTTGTTCATTGGCTGCTGCTCCAGTGAGTGAGCATTTGAACATTTGACGATGTAGCGCAGGAGTCCGTGAGCGTTTTTACGCATGTCCGCCATTGGTTCGGAGTCCGCAAGGTCACGTTTAATAAACAATGACCCGATCGAAATAGTTTCCAACATGTAGATGACTTAGAAATCCAACCTCTCCTCAGTTGAATCCGCGAAATTTCCGGGGCTCTACTAATAATCAACACTGTAAACTGGGTATACTTTGCACTATCATGTGTAAATTTGCACTACTAAAAAATATTTTTTTTCTATGCTGACAGTTGAAAAACAAGTGATTGTATTAGATGGTATTAAATTATAATTTTTAAAATATCCAGTCGTGATGTGTCTTTATTTCACCAAACGACATAGAACGAAATATTTTTGGTGGGGCAAAGTTACCCATGCTGGTGCAAAGTAGACCCACTTTACGGTAATCCAAAATGAAACAAAACCATTATTTAAACATTTATTTTATATATTTTAATAATTCGTGTGTTTAAAGAAATATTAACTATTCAATACCAATAATGGTATATGCATATGTTTACCACCAACTTAGCAATACGCAATAGATTTCGAATAAAATCAATTAATTTAAAAAATATATTTTAATGGCATTTTATTTCTGATTTTATCATACACAAGATATATTTTCCTGTAGGCCCCATCGTCCACACACACACAAAACTGAAGTATATCCGATCGTTTCCTATAAAATCTATTAAATTCCAAGAAATCTAAAAATCAATTTTGTTAGTGATAGGTAGAGATGATGGTTTATCGCGGGAAAACTTGACTATTTGCTAGGCTTCAACGTACGTTCAGCTTATCAAAAGATTACTGGCTTTTCCTTGTACGCGAAGCTACTGCCCTATTTGACTAAGCCAATAAGAATACCGCAATTTTAATATTTGATGCACGTTATTGGTCTATAGACAGCTACGTTGTGTCAGTGTTTTCAAGGCTATGTTGGCACAAAACATTTTCGCGATATACCATCATCTCTAGTGATAGGGTATGTACTCGATTGTGAACTATAGGTAGAGACGGGAAAAATTCGCGGGTTCACTGACATGTAGGCTATCCTTCAAGAATATATGTATATTCAAGCAGAGAGCAATTGTTCATTGCCTGCTCACTGACACTGTGAAATGGGCCTGAATTTAGTTACATTGTTATTATTGGCTCAGCGACTTCCAGGAGGTATCAAATAAGTCAAAGGACAATAGTTAGAGATGATGGTATATCGCGAAAATGTTTTGTGCCAAGATAGCCTTGAAAACACCGACACAACGTAACTGTCTGCAGACCAATACCAGGCATCCAATATTACAATATCGGGATTCTTATTGGCTCAGTCAAATAGAGCTACAGCTCCATGTACAAGCTAAAGCCAGTTATTTTCTGGTAAGCTGGGCGTGTATTGAAATCCATCAAACAGTCAACTTTTTCCCGCGATAAACCATCATCTCTACCAATAGTGAAAGTAGCAAGAACTTACAGTTGTTGGAATCCTAGCTTGTGCCTGAAAGAAAACGCGAATTTTTCAGGTCCCTAACTATAGGAAATAACTTGAGTGTATTACTAGAGACCGGAAAAATTCGCAGGTTCGCTGATCTTTAGGCTAGCCTATAATAATATATGTGCACTCACGGAAATATCAGCTGTTTACTAGCTGCTCGCTGACATGGTGATGCGGGCCTGTATGGAATTATATTTTTACTACTGACTTATGGTGTCAAATAAGTCAAGGACCAATTGTAAAAACGACGCGAACTTATAGTTGATGGAATTCTAGCTTGTGCCTAAAATAAAACTGCGAATTTTTCAGGTCCCTATGTATTGCAACTAAAAAATAAAATAAAATAAATTTAAGCGCTAAGCAAAACTTTCCATTCCGCCTCTCCACGCAGTCCCTACGCCTTGCCCCTCTCCCTGCCACCGCAACCCGCATTCTTAAAGGCCTCTTTACGCCGTAAATTTCGCTGCAACAACGTTAATTACAAAATCATTGTTACAAAAATATTACCAAGAAATTATGAAGTATGTTAATGTTAAAAGCAAAAGTTTCTATTAACACTGTTGAAAACGTCGATAGCACTAACATAATAAAAATTACACAATTATTATAACAATATTGATGACAATAATGCAAAGAACATTGCTAGTAACATTTGTTAACGACTTCCATTGAAGAAGACCTACCTAAAATGTGTCAGAAAATGTTTTATCAATAGTTTTGGAGTAAGAATCTTCCACAAAATTTTGATAACATGATATTAATATTTCTTTGTAAAATTTTAGCGATGTTAATATAATAATGTTGGCGACTGTGTTGAAAACGTAACATTACCAATACTTTTCAAGAATTTTTAAAGTTGTTATTAACTTTGATTGCAAGCCGGGCAGCGAGAGGTTCGAGCTGCAACTAGGCCAGTATTGGGAAACCACGGAAGACAGCAACTCACCTCACCCCCCTCGTAGAGGCGCAATAATGAGGACAAGCACGCCGATATATGGCACTGTTGCCAAGTAAACCAGGTCTGTCGTCCGCCAGCACTCATCCGATCTACAATAGTCCAGCTCTCCTCCGAGGCTCGGGGGTCGAGTCCCTGCGGATGCGTGCTCGTCCATCGATGCTGTCTACCTCATCAATCCAGCTTCCGGTAAGGCCATCAGATCTAATTATGTGGCAGCAACTCTCGACTTAATATCATTTTTTAGTAATCTGTAATATTGCGCTCCCCTCCTAAATTAATATAATACGTAACCGTTTTTGTATTCCGAGCATGCCATTGTAGTATTAACCATAAATGTCTAAATCATTTAACTCAACTTTACATCTTAATAAACCCACAGTGTAGCTACCGTCTGAGTGAAACCCCCAAATAATAATAACTTGTGACAGCAACCATATAAGAAAACCCACATTAGTATGAAGTTTTTTAACACTGTGCGGAACAGTGGGAGGAACCATATAAATAAAACCCACAATAATATAAGATAGTAACACTGGTGGAGGCGCCTGCAATCAATCCACAATCCATATCAAGTTTTGTAACAACGTGTTATTAGCAGTGGTATTGCCGGTGTAAACGGGGCTTTACAGACCAGCTGGTGCCGACACTCTAGTCACAGAATATTCAGGAATACAGAAGTGAAATCGCCGTTAGGACGGTGAACTCAGCCACACGCGCCAACAAAATATCATCGCTGGCTAGCACATTGCGGAAACGCCTACCGCCAATCAGCGTTAAGGCGGCTGTCCCGCTAAGCCAATAGGAAACCTTCGTAACAGGCAGGAACCAAACAGACACGGGGCTGGTATCAACAGCCTCGGGCAGCCAATAAGCGGTGATGTTCGGCCGTATTTAT
This sequence comes from Medauroidea extradentata, assembly GCA_003012365.1. Classification (NCBI taxonomy): domain Eukaryota; kingdom Metazoa; phylum Arthropoda; class Insecta; order Phasmatodea; family Phasmatidae; genus Medauroidea; species Medauroidea extradentata. Next base: position 21,239 of record PNEQ01086930.1, on the reverse strand, counting down.
ATTTAGTCTGTGCTTTAGTCTACGGTCGCGATCCCACTAGACGTCAAACTGCGTCACTTACACATGTTCAGCTTTATGAGCTCTGAACAAATTCTAATCGCAGTCTCTTCTCGTTCAAAGTAGACTAAATTAATATGTAGTCATGGACTACGTATATTATTTACTGTTGTTCTATTGACTGATTTGAGGATAACAAGATGCTTAACAAATATAGCTGCCTTTTTGTTTTTGACGTTTGCATTTGTAGGCTAGAAGAAAGAAAATGTTCACGATTAAATTGTTATGAACTTAATACACGCATACCATAACTGTAGTTGCAATACAACACAGTTAACATGTCATAAATGTTGAGTGTTTGTGTGATATAAATGCTATGTTTTTTTTTTTTTTTTTTTTTTTTTAATTTCGCGTTTGCTGAAGTTAGAAAGTTGTTGAGTCGTGTTAGCTCGCACATATGTTTAGGCTTAAACATACGGTAGTCGAACATGGCTGTAAGTGTGATCGTGGCATTGGGAACTCTTTCTTTAACGTGGTTCGTTCCTCTCGTTCCTTGCGGTTCATTCCTCCGTCCCCTTCACGTAGGTGTGTTCCGTGCCGGGCCATCAAAGCCATGATGGAGCCAGGGGAAGCCGGCACTATATTTAGCCGCCGGTGTAAGAAGGTTGGAGAAGGCTATTCGTGGTATCTAGGAGGACAGAAGAATCGCAGACCCACAACAGACCACACCGGCACTCCGCCAGCGCCGCTTTCTTCGCCGACCAAGGTAACACCGCCAACCATACGACTATACGCCCTACAAGCAAATACTTCATATCTATCTGTGTAGTTAGGGTAAGGCTTTTTCTGCTACAGATTAGGAAGTTAATCGAGTTTCTAGAGACACTGGATAAATCGCGGGAAAATGGACCGTTTGCTATAGGTTCCAACGAGCTGTGTATAACACCGAAGGTTTTGTGTATATATTGGCTAGTATAGTTTATTTTCAGCACTGTTTCTCTTGTCAACAGTTCCAGTTGCAACTGTACAACTATAAAAATAGAACGTGTGTGATTCGGCCCGAAACTGTTCACACATGTCACGATTAAGTTTATTGGAGCCTATGTTTATTATTTTCCCGATTTTTCAATGTCTCTAGGAATTTCTCATGGATGAATTTGGCAAGAAAAAATATCCGTCAATAGTTGCATTCGAGTCTGTAAGGGATAAAATAACAATTCGTGATAGTATAAGATTTAACCTCAAATAAGCCGGGCGGGTAAGGAGGGGGTACAGACAATCACTTGATTAAAAATGTTTTTACTGACAAACTAAGTTTTTTCAGCTTTTAAATTTTATTCGCAAAAATTAAATCACTTTCATTAAAGGCTTATGTCAACTTGGTCACTATAATTTTTTTTTTTTAAAGCGGAAATGACAACACCTGGTTTTTACCCCTTATAGGTAACAGCTCTACAGCGGTGGAAAGTGTCCCTTGCCTAGCTTATAACATTGAGCTGAACTAGAATTATTAACCTTAGTTAGGTGCATCTTGCACGAAAATACTTTCTCACCAGCTTGCTTCAATTCCTTGCGTGCACATTTGCAGCTCTGCTTCATAGTTATTGTCAACGTGTTGTTATTCAGACAAGGTTGTCATTTGACTGCGCCGATAAGAATAAGGTTACTGCAACTCAATGCGTTTGTGATTTGAGGGAATTCCAAGACGCTGAGAGTTGAAAACATGCAGCACCGACAATGATCACGTGGCAGTTATGTTGCACAAATCGCAAATGCATTACTGAAGAATTTGTTCCTTGTCTCTTGTACGCTACTGGATCAAACGTGTGCTAGTCTAATGATTCCAGTGACAACTTAAGCTCACCGCACACGGAACGATATTTCCTGCTATATCGCATACGGGCGTTCTCACTTGGAAGCTATACTGGCTCGTCTGCTGTAAATATCACTGTTTACATGCAGTGATACAAGCTTGTCTATGGGTTTTCCGTAATATAAATGGCGCTATTTTCGTTACGTGTTTATCGACTGGTTTTTTATCTCAGCCAATGAGAACGAAATACATTATCACGTGACTCGTCTTTTGCAATTTCCTCCTGTTCTGTTACAGTTTGGCGCGCAACGAATGATAAACGCAATGAGTACATACACAAATCTGAGGTCTAGCATGAGTAAAACGTGTCTTTATGCTGTACCGAGGCCCGCAGCACTGCCATTTTATCAGTTCATTTCGAAGCTCTTTGACAAAAGCGTAAGAAAACTCGTAGGAAATATCATTCCGTGTGCGGTGGGCATATATTGTATAGCCATGACCGTACATCTTGGAACACTCCAGGGCCTCGATTAAATATCACTACCTGCTATTTGCACCTACGCAGTACAGAGCAAGTGCAAATCAAGTAAAATGGGTCTTCTTTCTTTCGCATGTGTGTGCATATTTAACTCTTATCACAGCACAACCAGACGCAACGCAGGTGAAAATTTTGCGTTGCACCCCATAAAAAGCGATATTTAAACGGGCCCAACGCTACGCCACTGTATCTTTGTTATTATGGTAGGAGATGATGGTATATCGCGAAAATATTTTGTGCCAACATACCCTTGAAAATACTGTAGTTTCTTGTGGCACGGTTGATTGGGTAATATACGTCTGACACAACGTAGCTACCTGCAGGCCAATAATAGGCATAAAATATTACAATAGCGGGGTTATTATTTGCTTACTTAAATAGGGCAACAACTCCGCGTACAACCAAAAGTCAGTCATATTTTGATAAGCCGAACATACGTTGAAACCCAGCAAACAGTAGTTTTCCAGCGATAAAACTTCACTGTAAAAAAAAGTTAGTAATGTTACTCATCATATGTATGGTAATATTCCCTAACCTTGAGAGGGAAATCTGATTTCCGAATATGTGTGGAAATTTCCGCAAGGTAATGTATTCACCACACAAACCACTCGGAAGTTTCGCTTGCGCGTTATATAAAATTGTCCAAGAGAGCTTGCGCCAATATGTAATGAAAAATTACATTACCAGTTGAGTAACTTTCCTTGACACGTGTTGAGTAATTTTCCCTCACTTGTAGAGGTAATTAGCTTCCATTACATGTAAAGTAAATTTACCTAATTTTTTTTTTTTTTTTACAGTGTTCATCTCTAATTATGGTATATCGCGAAAATGTTTTGTGCCAACATACACTTGAAAACGCTGTAGTTAATGGCAACACAAATTATTGGGCGATGTACGTCTGACACAACGATCTGTCTGCAGAGCAATAAGGGGCAACACATATTAAAATAGCCGGATTCCCATTGACCAGGTCAAATAGGGCAACATCTTCGCGTACAAGCGAAAGTCAGTAATCTTCTGGCTAGTGTTAAACGTATTTTGAAACCCAGCTAACAGTCAAGTTTTCCCGCGGTAAACCATCATCTCTAAATTTATTAATGTTTGAAAAAGTCTGTCAGACGCGCCACACAAACTGCCGAGAAAAAGCAGAGTCAGATCAGCACACATTGACTTGGAACGCAGTCTAATTCCAGATAATAACGCGACATTTGCTGGGCTTTTAAGTATTTGACGTTGGTGATTTTGTACCGCGCCCTCGTAAACAATTATCAGAGATGATGGTTTATTGCGGGAAAACTAGACTGTTTGCTGACTTTCAACACACGTTCAGCTGACCAGAAGATTACTGGCTTTTAGCTCGTACTAGAAGCTGTTACCCTATTTGGCTGAGCCAATAAGAAACCTGATATTATAATATTTGATGCCTAGGGACCTGAAAAATTCGCGTTTTCTTTCAGGCACAAACTAGGATTCCAGCAACTGTAAGTTCGTGCCACTTTCGCAATTGGCCTTTGACTTATTTGATACCTCCTGGAAGTCGCTGAGCCAATAATAACAATGTAACTAAATGCAGGCCCATACCACAGTGTCATCGAGCAGGCAATGAGCAACTGCTGTCTGCTTGAATATACATATATGTACCTCGGAGGCATAAGACACTATGTCCACTTTTTCTCAAAACGCACATTTTACCATAATTATTATTACAGCTTTAAGTACTTTCTAATGACATACAATACAAAGTCTGTGTTGTGTAAAAAAAACACATTTTTAGGCACTAAATAGCTGAATTCACTAGTGAATCACACTCTTCAAAGTGCTCTCCTGGAAAATATGATTTTTGTGACATAGTGTCTTATGCCTCCGAGGTACAGATAAATTCTTGGAGGCTAGCCTACAGGTCACTGAAGCCGCGAATTTTCCCGTCTCTATTGATGCCTGTTGTTGGTCTGTAGACAGCTATGTTATGTCGGAAGTATATCACCCAATCAAGCATGTCGCAAGAAACTACGGCGTTTTCAGGGGTATGTTGGCTCAAAACATTTCCGCGATATACCATCATTAGGGCCACACTTTTGTCGCGAAATATTTTTGCCCCAATTTGTTTCAATGTCTCACGTGCACATCGGTAGCTTTGCTTCATGGTTATTGGCATGGTTATTATTCAGACGCTTTTATCATTTGACTGCACCATTCAGACTACGATTATTGTGACTCCGTACGTCTGTAATTTGCCAAGGCAAGTAAGAGTATTATCATCCAATCACAGATGATGTAGGATGTAGCAGAGCTGCATATGTGTACATAACGTATTGAAACCAAATGTTGCAAAAATCTTTTCGCCATAAAATCGTGGCTCTAACCATCATCTTTAACAGTTACTTGTGTGGCTGCCAGTCAGGTGCCTCAAGGGTAGAGATCTTCGCCAGCCATGAAGACGGACTACGACCCTGACCCCTTCTACACGTCGCTGTGCAGCGAGAAGACGCTGCAGTCGGACCGCAAGGGCTTCTTCATGAACTACGTGGAGCAAGTGACGGACGCCGTCGGCAGCCGCTGGATCAACGACGTCTTCGCCAAACTCGCCACGGACCGCGAGAGGATTAGCGTCTGCTACGAGGACGACAAGGTAGGCCCGTGCGGTAACACTGCGAGAATCGCAACCAAACACGATATAGGTAGGGACATGCAAAATTTGCGTTATTTTCTGACAGCTGACTAGACTCCAAGTGACTATAGGCTCGTTCGATGTCTCCCACTGTCCGATATTGTCGTGACTTGCCGCGGAGAATACTTACTCGGTAGAGAGGCCAATCTCTGTAAAAAAAAAATATATATATATATATTAACACACGTAAATGACAACACATAAAAGTTCGTGGCCAATTGAATCGCAGTTTATGTTCTGTTATGTATAGGAAAGTGAAGTTTAGTCTCCTACCAAAAGAAAACGCGAATTTTGTGTATTTCTATATGTAGGGCATTATAGGTTGTTCGGGATCTAGTGAGCACTAAAAATTTTACCTATGAAAAATATCACTAGCCGTTACTGCGTATAGTTCAACATTTACTATAGTTGCCTTTCTGCTTGTATGGTTGGCAACAAAATTACGCAAAATAGTCACGTGTATTTTCCTATTTAAATACAACGATACTGAAACAAAACCAACGGAAATCGTCATAATTGTATTTTATGTAATAAATAATGTTTTTTATTAAACTGTATCAATTACTACCGACTGCACATTTTATCTTGCACGCGCAAACATCAAGTGACATTTCCAGATAGGTTAGACATTTTCCGTCGTTAGCCGTTACGCGCGGAAAGATACGCATTGTGTGAAAATTGAACTTAAGCAGGGTTTATATTTTTGAGTGCTCATTTTATCCCGAACCACCCATACCATTGTCGTGTGTAGTATACGGCCTCAACGTGGCAATCCTGCCAAGAGCGTCGTTTTAAGGGCTTTCACGTGGCAAAAATTCGTAATTTTATACTTGTACGACATAGAGTTCCTTTTGTAGACGTTACTTATGAAAACATTTTCCACTTGTAAAAATATTTAGCTCTTGTAGACTTTCCACAGCGGCAAGTCAAAATTAATATCTGCGTGTTACGGAAACGTGGGAATAACAAAAACCAAGTTACTTACGCGAATAAAATAATTTGAACTATCATTAAATGTTACAGGCCATATGCTAAAAGTTTCAGAACAGAAAATGATGACAATTGTCTTTATTTATGGCAATTTTTTTTTTAAGTTAAAGGGATTTTGTTGTGTGTTTTTAAATATTTTAGCATGTAGCCCACACGGTTTTATTTCAATGTAAATTATTGAAAAATAACAATGCAAACTAATAACTATGCTTTATAAATCAATAGGCAGAGGTGCGTCAGTTCTGCGAATTTATCCCAGGTCATGTAGAACGTAAAGAATGTATACTTCACTATGGTTGGACGATTGGCGTATTGGCACGTCTTTCAAAACTGCAAGCCTGTGATAAATAAGGAACTAATTCGTTGAGTGTTCACGTGTTACTCACTTGCATGGTTAAACGCCAATGGAAAATTGTTTGTGGCCCGTGCATGCATCAGGACTGGCCAGATGTATTCTCTACCTATATCAAGTGGTTTTTCGATGAACATGCCAAAGTTAAAATAATCGTTTTAACAAGAGTTGCAACGTGATCTTTTCATGGAGTGATTTTGCATGTTAGTAGAGGCACTGGTTCAAAGATTGATAAGGGCGAGATTAGCACGTGCGTCTAGTACCCTGTGGCTCTTATGTGCATGGCGTACCGTCCTGCTGTAATAATGAGATTTTATGAGGCGTGAGCAATCAGTTGATTTCTGGAACTTTTGTGACAAAGCACGGTACAGTATCATGTAGTCTAAAAGTTATTCATGTTTTGGGCACGTATATTTAAACAAAACAGCAATGTAAAGACAAGGGAAAGTCGTTTTTTTTCTTTTCATTACGTCTTGAGAGCATTATTTGTCAGTAATCTGAAATGCGTTTTCGTTTATTGTACACTGGTATAACATAAACACGTTTGCATTTTGTAAATAAAAAGTATTTCTAACGTTTTACAACGTAATCTATACTCCACAAAGGAGGCAACCAGCAGCTCTTTACAAACCATTCGCCGCGCCATCCCAAATGTTTCCTGCATCGACCGGACGCTCAAACGTTAGCTAGTTAGTGTGTGAAACCGGAAGGGAGCTCTGCCAAGCGAAGCATGGTGAAGCTGTGACAAAAAAGTCAGCCGTTCACCCAGTGTAGCTAGTGTGCTCGAGGGACATGAGCCAGTGTATGGGCAGCAAGGACATACTACAAAGAAGCTTCCTAAATGAGGGGCTTCGTTTGATGGTGGTGTAAGTCACTTTTATTAAGAAGTGCTCTTTTTTTTTCATTCATATTAAACCTGTTTTAATATAAAGTTCCGATACAAATACTCACACTTTTTTACTCAATTTTCAAAGTAAAATTCAAGTACTAAAAACGAACGATGTATTTTATAAGCAACTAGCTGTCCCTTTGCGGCTTCGCCCGCGTGTAACATAGAATAGAGTAACTAACTTTTAATTACGTATTAATTGATTGTGTTACTATATTCTCTGTATATCTTTAAAACAACGAATACAATAGCTTTATCCAGTCCACTTCGCTGAGCGTACTTTAATTGCAGAACATCTTTGTTTTTAATTCATCTTTATCTCTATATATAAAAGAGAACACTGACTGACCGACATATCAAACTGCAGCCCAAACCACTGGACCTAGAATCGTGAATTTTTTGTGGGGTTTTCCCTCAGGACGTAGGCGAGCACTAAGAAGGGATTTTTCGAAATTCGACCTCTAAGGGGGTGAAAATGGGTGAAATATGTTTCTGAAGAAACGTCGATAGAGCTCGAACCCGATGGCCTATCATTCTGATTTTTACTTTAATAGGACACTCATAAAAATGCATATTAGCCTATTTAAGTATTTTTCGAAATTCAACATTTAAGGGGGTGAAAATACCTTAAATGTGTTTCCTATTAACTATCGATATCTATCGAACCCTTCGGGATAGAGAGTTGGTATTCATTTCAAAATGTTGCTTACGTAAATACCCAAAAAATAGTTTTAGGATTTTTTAAAATTCGACCCCAAAGCAGTAAAAACGGGCAAAATGTGATTTTTATGAATCGTCTATGTCACTGAAACACAATAGACTATCATCGAAATTTTTACTTCAATTGGTTACGTATACAAAGGTTTATGACAGGACTACAAGACGTTTCGAAATTCTTTAATTAAGGGAGTGAAAATACGTGAAATCTATTTTCGATTAAGCCTCTATATCTATCGAACCAATCGAGATATCGACATGCTCTTTGCTTTAGATTGATGCTTTTGTAAATATCCCATATATCATTAAAATATATTTTCCGAATTTGGCCTCAAAGTGGTTAAATAAAAGGGTAAAATATATTTTCTATTCACAATCGATATACAGGGTTCAGCTGAATTCGACCGACAATCTTCTGGAGGTGATTCCTTATGAAAAAATCAAGTAGAAAATATACGGGTCACTTTGTAACGAAATCTAATATTAAGGGTGGTATGAGCCCTTAATCATGAACATTTTTAAGTGTATTTTTGTAAAATAATGGAAATGAAGAAGCATTTAATAATGACAAGTTGAGCATTGATTTATACCACCGGGACCTTGAAATTCACATTAGAATCACATCAATACCTTGCACCATAATACAAAATACTAGGGTAGCTACCACTTTTATTACATGCTACTTTTCTACCATCAGGAATTACGAACTTTTAATACGGTTTTCTACTATAGAAGCACGTCAGAAGTAAAAAAGGTGACCGTAGGTCCAACCGTTTTCGTGTAAATTTCGTAAAAAGAAAGGACTGCAGTAAGATAGTTCTTACTACGTAGGCAATACGGCATACACACTTGAATGGCTGGCTGCCGTACCAACTGCTATGACTAAGGGATGGGAGTGAATAGAGGCCTAACATCTCACCATCAGCTAAGATCATTATATACAGTAACACAAAGAACTGAACAATGTCAGAGAACCGGGAAAGGAATCGGCCTCAACCAATATCAAGGAATTCAACCCATCATTCGCATGGAGTGATTTCGGGAAACCATAGGAAACAGGAACAAGGATGGGTGGAGTCGGGAATCGAACCCGTAAATTCCTGCAACGTGATACACTTGTACCACCTCGCTCGTTGACAAGAATGGAGGAATATGCACGTACTGTACACGTTACTTTAACAATAAAGTACTGTTACATTCGCAATAATTTGTCTGTGTGCTTAAAGTCAGTGTGTGATTACAGACATACTATTCGTATTCCTCACGTTCTTGTACACGTATCGCTGTAGTCGACCTACGAGGATTACATACGAAAGCAGTGGGTCATGGGCAGTTGCGAGAAGAATCCAGTTCTGGTACTAACGTCATACTGTTCAATAAACATGTTCGTATAACAGGGGTATGCATTCTGGAAGTTCATATAAAAATCCGCAGTCATTACGACTTCTCGAACAAGCGAGGTGGGACATTAAAAGTGAGGACACGAATTGGAATTTTTGTGAGGTCATCCAGAAAAACCCGTAATAATTAAATGTTATGTAATCGTATTCAATAGATGTATTATACTCTACCATTTTATAACGTTCAAAATGTATTAAAGTACACAACAGTGAATTCAGTGAACTTTATGGATCCAAAACACTACACAATGTAATACTTTCTTATTTATATTATACTCAATGAAGTATTTTCACAGCAATGAGTGATTAAGAAAACCAAATTTATGTAGGGACAAACAGAAAACAGGCTATTGAAGACAGATCGTGACATGACGTCGTACACACAAATACTACAGTATAAAATGAAATACTACTGACGACACCAAAATCTCTGTCCAAAATAAAATAATTCGTTTATTTCTGTCTTCATTAAAGTTTACTGGCCGTCCTAACAACCTTGCATGAAAGGATTACTGAGAAAATTAGTTGTGAATGCTCTCAAATACTATGTGGAAGTAGAAGTGAAAATAAGGAAATTAGTAAGTTCTGATAACATAACAAAGTGCAGGAGGACGACAAACCAACGTGTAGCAAACACATACGGCAAATTTATATTCTCAATTTTGTCTATCAATTACTGATAGTTTTCACTTACTAACTATGCTCAGGTAGACCATTTAAATTTCAGGGGTCTCCGTGAGTTTAAACAAAATACGTCCAAAAATATTACTGAACTGTTCTGTTCGGGTAAACGCGGCGGCGGGACGTTAACACTACTGAGATGGAGGTTTTACCGGAAATTCTTAATTTTTAAACCTCCCGATGCAACATGGGATCATTTCAGCAAGCCTCCTGGACTGGCCAGCGGGACATCCTATAAAATAGCTGCCCGGCTGTGGCTTTGCCCGCGTGAAATTATGTAATGTAAACAGTAACTCTGGATAAAATATGTGATGAAGGCATTTAACAGCAAGCGTACTCAATAACAGTGAATTATAAATTGTCTTAGTTCAGTGTAAAGAGCGCGCGCAATATGCTCGTATGACGTCATAGTAATTCCCATCGCAAAGTCTTGCACGGGATACGAATCCGTAACCCCACCCCTCCTACACCACTAACTTTATACAATACCTGAGTGAATGTTTAAAGGTTGGCCGTGATAATTCATTCGAATATACAGTCTACACAGTCCAAAGAGGTTTTATTTATGAGTAGGTTGTAAAAAAGAAACAACTGTTGAATTATTTCTCCATGATCATTCTCTTTTTTTCGGGAGACTGTAACATTTTACTGCTTTTCACATCCTTAATTTTCGAATTTCATAAAATCCTGAATTCAATTTTTAGATATTTACATAAGCTTCATTCTTATCAAAAAATCATCTTGATATCTCAACGGGTATGAGCGTTACAGATAATTATTTGAAAGAGCGTTACAGATAATTATTTGAAAACACAATTTATTTTTTTAACAGCTTTCAAGGACGAATGTCGAAAAATCCTGAAATTTCTGTTTTTATGTTTACGTAAGATATATTTTGAAGTAAAAACCATTTCAATATTTTCACTGGATTAGAAGGTAAGTGGGATTAATTTAAAGCACGTTATATTTTTTTAAGAGCTTTCAAGGACGAATTTCGAAACATAAAAAAATTTATTTTTAAGATATTTACTTAAGCATCATTTTTAAGAAAAAGTCACCTAATTATCTGGAAAGGTATAGGAGAAATCACTGATTAATGAAATACACATTTTACGGCTTTTCACCACATTTTTTTTTTCGTTTCGCAAAATCTAAAAATTTACATATATGCATTTGTTTGGGCAATATTTTGAAGTTAAAAATATTATGATAACTTCCCCGGTTAATGAGATATCAGGGATTCTTTGAAAACACATTCACCCCTTTTCACCCCTTTAATTATCGAATTTCGGCAAATCCAATCTTAGTGGGTGCCTACGGGACAAGGAGAAGCTTCCCTCAAAATTTAATGGTTCTAAGTCCAGCGGTTTGGGCTGTGCGTTGATGAGTGAGTGGGTGAATGTGTCAGTCAGGACACTTCATTTTATATATTAAGATTAATTGCTTTTTGTGACAATTACATTACGTGACTTACATCACTATCATTGTAAGCCCTTCAAATGGTAATCGAATTTTTTCGTCCTCACAAACAGGAACCGGAAGTTTCCGCTAAAAAAATCGCCAATACGTTTCAATGTCTTGCGTGCACATCTGCAGCTCTGCTTCATGGTCAGTGATACATTGTTTTATATTCTCAGGTTCTTGGAGTTCTTGTACGATAATGTTGTAGTAGTATGTCTTATGAATTGCCTAATTTCTTAATAAATCATCTCCAAATGTTCAAATATCCGGATGGTAACAACCTTCTATGCCATTAGAGGGTAGCCACCCCTACTACGTATTGTGGTAAGGCTGGTAGATATCAACCAGCTATTGCGGTAGGGTTGAAGACCCCATGAGCAATGCTGAAGATATTGTTTGTTTATGTCAAGTGATGTATCATTTTTCAGACAAGTACGAACATAATGAATCACAATTTGACGCAGTATGTAAATGGCATTTATGCCAGGTATCGGAATAATAACAATGTAACAGGAAATACTCAGCAAAATGATATGTGAACAATAATACTACAGTTAGTTACAGAAATGTCCACTCATGTTCCCACTCTTATGTCGTACGTCTCAAACAATACAGTACCTCCGTTTCCAACAGTTCCTTCCTGGCCCTCTGTAGCAGCAACCGGACCTTTGTGTACGTTTCACACGAAAACGATAGATCCTAGACAGTTGCAACAAGAGGACATTTTTCGTCACACAGGTCTTATTACACAATACACTGTCTTAAATTGTTCACATATCCTGCCGTTGACAAAGTTGTATGCAATTAGAGGGTAGCCACCCCCGCTATTTTCATAAGGGAGGAAGGTATCAACCAGACTTTGCTGCTGGCTTGAAGATCCCAATAGCATTAAGCAATGCTGAAAATATTGTATTGTTATGTAAATTAGTTTCCGATATTTTGGGAAAATACGGTTTTCAAATTTGATATTTGGGGGCTCATAACTCCCTTCATATTACATTTAGGTGGATAGTGCATAACATGTTTTCGTCTTCTTTTTTCGAGAGGAACACGCATGCGAAGTTTGTCCCCCTATTTAAGAAACACCTTGTGTGTGTATGTATGTATATATATATATATATATATATATATATATATATATATATATATATATATATATATATATACATACACGCATACATTGACTGCAACTTGCGTTACTTTGTTTATATTAAAATTGTTGTGAAAATACAAACGAAAAAAAAAACAGATTTTTAAAGTTTACACTTCATCCTGAACTTTTATACTACTGTGCGAGCCGAATGTTGTCGCTAATCCTGCAGTAACGGGACTAAACTAAACATTGTGCGGTTAACGGCTAGAAGTAGGACCAGTACGGGACGCACTCCTAAGTAGGTCGTTCACGTCAAAGTGAACACTTTTTATGGCCCTGCCATCAAGCTGCAAATACTAACAATAATATTTTAATGCGATCTCAGTCGTAAACTTTTAACAGCAGTGAGTGAAATGTATAAACTGTGTTTGTCTAGTCATGTGGTAATATTTACATTGGCAAGTGGCGGGTATACAGGAATTACTGGAAAACAAATTTTTGCGGGGCCTTCAAAAGTGCTCAATTTACAGTGAATAGCCTATTACACACCTTGGCCGAGGTTCTCACGTACTCTTATCGCTTCGAATAAAGCTGTTTACATGTGGATATGTATGCTGTGTTATAGTTGAAAAATTAGTTCATGACCACACTGTTTTTATCGTCATGTAAAGCCGAGATTTCAATGTAAATTCAGTGCAAGAAATGAATGTTGCTGATGTTCCTTTACTTTAGCGTATCCGTACTCAGTGACTTCGGAAAATTTATTTATAATCTTACAAAGGTTTTGAAAATAATAATTTTATATTTTGATTTTGTTGTTAGTTCTGAAATAGTCTTCGTATTGACGAATTCTCCTTGTGTATGAAGTTGTTTTAAATCTTTTTAGTAGTGATATTTTTATTTCACATATTTAATTAAAATACATTTAACAGTCGTATACTGGTCTGGTCCACCTAACGAAAAGATTTGTTACGAAGTTATCTCGCAGATGTTGGCTAGGCCCTGTCTTCGTCAAAAAGGTTTCAATTAGTTAACCTGCTATATACTGTTAACGGATGAGGTGACAAACACTTTCACCCACTACGATTGGTTAAGGGCGAATACATTTTTATCAGCTGTAGTCAGCTGCTTCCGTCGTCTTCGTGTTGTGAAAGGTCTGGTAACTATAGGTTACTTTTATGAAATGGGCTGCGCAGTAAGCAGTGACACTAGAATTGTGTATATTTGTACACAATCCAACGTGATGGAATTTTTCAAAATTATCTACTTAAGTCTTAATGCTTAAGTTGCTGACCGAGCAAACTTCTTAAGAATGTGAACAGTCTTCTGTACACAAGTGACAATACCGCTTACAAAGCTAACATGACGTAAGTGGATTCAGATTTTTGACTCATCAGTTACGTAACTAATTATCTCCTGGTTTACACGTGCCTAAGCCTAGATTGCAATGTTCAACAAATTCTATTAATTTGTTGATTTAAATGCAACTACGATAGAATTGTCATGTTAAACTCATATCGCAACTAAAAACTAACACTGTCAATCAATAAGTGATAGAGATGATGGTTAGGGATACTTGATTTTCACAAAAATGCTTACGTAATGACTTGTTTCAATTCACATTTGCAGCTCTGCTTCGAAGTTATTGACAGCGTGTCTTTGCTCAGAGGTGTCGCTCGTGTGACTCTGCCAATCAGAACAAGGTTACTATACTAGACATCTGTATTTGGCGGGTAGAATTCCAATACGCTGAGAGTTAAAAATATATCACTAACAATGAAGCAGAGCTTAAGATGTGCATATAATACATTGAAAAAGTTGGCAAGAAAAACCTTTCGCGAAAATAAGGTGTTCATAATTATGGTATATCGTGAAAATTTGTTGTGCCAACATATCGTTCGTTTAAAACTCTGCAGTTTCTTGTGACATGTATACTTGGGTGATAACGTATGACTAGAGACACTGGAAAATCGCGAAAATATTTAGAATAGTCTCCAATAAACTGCAGTATCTCAATCATGATACGTGTAAACAATTTCCTGGCAAATCACACATGTTCTGTGTTAAAACTGTACAGTTCTAATTGGGTCTGTTGAAGAGGGATACAGTGCTTCATATAACCGATAGCCAATATAGGTGCAAAACCTTCATTGTTATACATAGCATGTTGGAGCCTAGCAAACAATCAACTTTTCCCGCGATTTACCAGTGTCTCTACGTATGACACAATGTAGCTGTCTGCAGACCAATAGAAACTTCAAATATTAGATAAGCTGGATTATTATTGGCTTAATGAAATGGGATAACAGCTCCACGTACCAATGAAAGAGCTAAACGTATGTTGAAAACCAGCAAACAGTCAAATTTTCCCGTGATAAATCGCCATTTCTATTTATAGTCTCAATTGCTTAATTTTTCGCGTAGGTAATTAGATGTTTGGCTGTACCGTACTGTTGTCTGGTAATGAAGATAATCAATTCCCAAATTATCTGTCCCTATTTTAAATATTATTAAAATGTATTTAATGGCTTTCTTGAGAATTTCGCATTCTATGTTGATGCCAATATACAGATTTATAACATGCCCGGTAAGAAATACAATCAATATCCCAGACAAGATGCATTACTCAGAGTTTCACGAATATGGTCTTTATTTCGATTTTTAAGGGCGCAGTTCACCTCAGTTTTCAACGTCTTTATTTATTTTTATATTTGTACCAGATTTTTTTCTTTATTTTAGACATAAATCTTCCTCTTAAGAAATGTTTGTATCTCATAGTTTTTGCGTAAGGAGTCGTAAAAGACAAAATTGCACGCCACTAAAACCAACTGACATACCAAACAGAAAAAATTAACAATGTATAGCAATGTTGTGGGCTATGATTTGACATGTATAAAACACAAAATATTTTTGTATTTAATAAAAAATGCTGAATTTGAAAATGAAAATTTAAAAATTTCAACAATTTTTAAAAAATACAAAACTGTGTGCCAAATTACAGCTGTGAATTTTTTTCGGTTAAATACGTCAGTTTGTTTTAGTGGCGTGCATAAAACCGTAAAGTGCAAATTTTGGCGATTACGTCTCATTACGCAAAAACTATAAGAGATACAAAAATTTCCTAAGAGGAAGATTTAGTCACAATTTATGTCTAAAATAAGAAAAAAAATATCTGGTACAAATATAAAAATAATAAAAGACGTTGAAAACTGAGGTGAATGCCCCCTTAAGACTGTGTTTTGCTAGTCGAAAATCATTTAAATATTTAAAACAATTTTTTTTTTAATTTGTGTGGAAATTATTAGAAATTCTATTACGGAGAAGGGCTATAAACCAAAAGGCCAAAAACCATAATTAGACAGAATACCATTCAATTCCACCTTGTTTCAAACAATACATATATTCCCGTTGTAGAGAGCACAATCCCCGCTAATTATCACAAAACGTGACAAAGGGATTAATGAATTCATGAAAAGAAAATCCCTATTACGTCAGCCAAGAATAACAAAACTAGTGATAAATACTTGTTACACACGATGTGACCTCATTAATTATTTTGTACACTTTGTGCACGCATTCACGCATTTTTAATTAAAGTATAATGTTTAAAAATTAACTTGCTTATAAACTACTGCTTTAGATCGGGAACAAATATTTCTCGTTGTTTATAAGCAAGAATATGTAATTTGCACGCGAGTGTTACTCGAATCAGACTGACAATCTAAATTTAAAGAGGAATGGAACATTCGTGTATAGAAACTTCTTTAATAAAGTGAAACACGAGAAAATTGACTGCTGCCAACATAATTTACGCTGCTTCTTTCTCAGAAGTTGAGATCGGAAGCTACAAAGCGATTTTCTGTTTGTGCGTTTGATGGTATGTCCGTAAATAATTGTTCTGGCCAACACTGATTTTTTTTTTCAAAGAAGTCAAAACACTTTACCTATAGACGCCACTTTTTACTTTAGTTGTATCGTTTGCATTAAGGGCCGAAAAATAGTGAAACTGGGTTAAAAATGGAAATTTTAGGACTGCGGCGCACAGCATAGGCCCCTTTTTAAGATTGAGCGGATGCTAGTTTTATTTTTACGTCTGACGCACGCAAACGGGGAAGGCGATAAGTCGAATATAACTAGGGCTATAAACTTTTCGCGAAAAGTATTTTGCGTCTGTTTGTTTCAGTGCCTTGTGTGCACATCTGCAGTTCTGCTTCATGGTCAGTGATTGGAATTTTTAACTCACACGTACCTTGAGGACCTACCTGCATATCATAGTCGTGTGATGTTGCAGGAACCTTATTGTGTGCTGCCAGTAACCACTAAGCAGACCTGCAGATGTGCATGTAAGTCATTGAGACAAACAGTGGCAGTATTCTTTTCGCGAAATGTTCGTGGCCCTAAACATGACATATCCGTCAAACACCTCATTGCTAGAGACACGCAAAATTGGCGTTATTTTCTGACAGCTGCCTAGACTCCAAGTGACTATAGGCTCGTTCCACGTCTCCCGCTGGCCGATATTGTCGTGACTTGCCGCGGAGAATGCTTACACGGTACAGAGGCCAATCTCTGTAAAGATGAAACACAAGTAAATGACAACACATAAAAGTTCGAGACCAATTGAATAACAGATTATGCTCTGTTATGTATAGGAAAGTGAAGTTTAGTCTGCTACCAAATTATAACGCGAATTTTGCATGTCTCTGCTCATCGCCTCTAAAAAGAACTAAACTAGCGTGCAGTGTTTTGGTAGAATGTGTTTTCCTATGGGACTTCAAGCGATCACCCTGTTATTTTATATGTGAAAAGTATGTCGCAAAGTCCAATGCAGGTTTCTGTGATTTTGTTTTCAGATTACAGCTGATATATTCACAGCTACTGCAACGTGAAAATGTCATTTTTAGCACTTTTGAGGAGCTTTGATAATATTGTTTTTTGTTTAGCGGACGACATTTTTAAAACAGTAGGGACACAGTTTGAAATGTGTCCTCTTATCGTAGATAAACACATTGGGAACATTTTCATGCAAGAAAGAATACTTTCCGTACCACGGTGCAGCACGTCTCACGCGCAAGGTAAGAGAGAAAATTACATCCTGGCATCTGTAGTTCAGTCATCTGGCTTTCAATTCGTGCGATAATGTAATATAGTTACAGATGTAATGTGCATGGTATTAGACTACAACGAGCGCGACCGTGTGACCTGATATCGCGCAGGCTCTAGGGTCGACTTTTGTTCGCACACCACTTGCCTTATCGCCTCTAAGCGCAAAGAGTTTGACTGGCGCCTGTCTTCCCCTCGTGGACTCTCCTTAAGGGCGCCGCCTACCACTATCTAAAAAATAACGCACAATCCATTCGCAAAGTATTATGTCACTTAATTTTGGACTGCTTTCGTAACAAAATTGATAGTACTTTGGGTGCACAAAAATCTGGAAAACTATGAGGTTTATTCTCTACAAAAAAATTAGGTACAAATTATGATAGATTTATGACAAAACATTCTAGGGCTTCTTGCTTATAAAAATTGAAGACTTAACATTCTAAAGGGGCTATGTACCGTTTTCGACGAAAATGAGTTGGGTACATAGAAAGGTGCCAAAACATTAGGTCGAAGACATACCTAAAGTGCTATCTCCTAGTGATATTCATGCGTCCCGTACAACAGCACAATTAGATGAATGGAGTAACATCAACGCATTATATTTCATCGAAAAAATGTATATTGGTGTTCGTAAATGTTTTGTATTCAATTACTGTGCGATTGCTCCTATTTACTACGTCCCTATTGTTAGAGACGTGCAAAATTCGCGTTATTTTCGGCCTACAGACTAGAATCCAAACGCCTGTAGGCTTGTTCAACGTCTCCCGTTGGACGACAATATCGTGGCCTTCCGCGGATAATGCTTCTGGCCAATAATTGAAAGTTCTCAGTAGAGTGACCAACCTGCCATAAAGCTATGACACACGTAAATGACGTCATATACAGGCTCGTGGTCAGTGTAACCACAGGTTGTACGCTTATATGTACAGGTCAGTCAATTCTAGCGTGTCGCCAAATAATAACGCGAATTTTGCATGTCCCTACCTATTGTAAAATATATGTGAACCCATTTGGATAATTCCTTGTTCACTTGATTGTCGTAATATACTCTTTTCGTCATTATCTCGAAACTTACCTTTTGGCACTTAGCCCCTTATGAATGTTAAGTCCTCAATTATGTTACCGTTCTTTAAAAATATATATTTTCAAAATCACTGTAAACTGCCGGCTTGTTTTATTATGAAGTCACAAAGGATGAAGAACCTTAAAAATTCAGAAGAGCCTTAATGGGAGTGTACATGTGTGTATGTCGTAGGTGAGGGGGGCGGTACTGGAGCCACTGCAGCACATACAGAGCCTGCATCGCGCCAAGTCGTCTCTGGTGTCAATGCAGCGCAGGTGCGAGGGAGACCGACTCCTGCATGCAGGCCACCCGCAGCGCGCACTCATGCTGTACAGCCAGGCTGTCATCCGCGCTCCGCCCACAGGTCAGAATATATATACACTGCACTCAACCGCTCTCAATATTAGGAGGACACAGTATAGCATTCAACGCTAAAAACATCAGTTTAAAAGCTTTCTCAAAGCTAGTTTGCAAAAAAAAAAAAAAATTAAAAATAACAACCTTCGAGAAAAGGTTTTCCCAAATTTCTGAGAGCACTGAGCAAAAGTTTTTCTCGGGTAACATATTTCTGAAGAACAATCGCTGACCTCGTACATTTAATTGCGGCGGAACAGGCTGCGCTTTTTAAAAAAAAGCACGTTCTGGGTAAATGTTTGCTCATAAAGTTGGTAATGTATTCATCTAGTGTAGTTTAGTAAATTTGTAACGTTGGCTTTAGAGAACGTGTAAATTTTAAATAGTGTTTTTAGTGGCTGCCTGGGAAGACGTATTTTGCACATCCGAGCCCTAGAAGCACGGAAACGATAAGGACGATAGAGCACGCGCATCACGCCTCACCCTAGCTTCTAGGTGCAAGTCACTAAACTGGCGAGCAGTCTTCTCGCCTATGAAAATCCTCTATGAGATATTCAGAGCTGATGTTATTACCTTATGACGTAATGCTAATATATCAAAGTGTCCTGTACACCTCTATACTTATATATATAAAGCACTGAAGATTTTAATACCGAAAGAAGACCGCAAAGATACTCACTATCGCAGTTTCCGGCCGCGAGAAAATAAGCTTTAAGAAGAATGGAAAGGTAATGTGCCGAACGGCTGGCTTACTCAAAGATAAAACCTGGATTACTCATCATAGTGCTATAGTACTGTTTTGCACAGTAGATAGATATTTCATTGCGAAATGTATGTTAGCACAACACTAGTCGGTAGTATACTTCGATTTCGAACACAAAATTCTATAGAGAGCTCGTAACTAAACATTCTATAAAAATGGAAATCTTTTATTTTTAAATTTAAAAACATGATATCCAGAACTCTATAACAATTACATTTTAAAACAATAAATTTCCTTACCTGAAAATAATGTTACTGTCCTGAAAACCTCTCGTACAGAGGTTTACACATGTAAGAATTGTTTTCAAACCAAAATGCGATTGTTTTATTTTAATTAGGTTATAGAGGCTGGATATTATTATTATTATTATTTTATATTTAAAAAAATAAAAGTTTTTCATTATAGAGAATATGTAATTTCAAGCCCTCATTTTTCAAAGAGCTGTTTTAAACATTTACTAGAAAGCAAAGCATACTACTGACCAGTGTTGTGTAAATATACGCCCATTAATAAAATATCTACTCGGCACAAACGTTCCACCCAATCATAGCGAGCAGTTAAGATATTATCCTCAATTGGTTATTCCATTCATTTGTTCGACATTACCTTTCCATTCATCTTAAAGCTTACTGGAGGTTCTGAAATGAGTATGCAAGAGTGTAAAGTTCTTCTAAAGCTATTAAACTCCTAACCAGACAGTACACAAGCACGCTCAGAATTTTGCGAACAAACATCTACCGACCGACGCGACGCTCCGCACACAGCACTGCGGCCTGGCCGGGCGCCTACCTTAAGGGGCCTCCCTACCTGCACTTCAGATGCGTTGCAGCGAATTACGACTATTCTCTTTTTGATGAAACTATTTAGCGAACTTTATATCTGTATATCTATGAAAAGAACACACTTCAATCTATGTCACTATAGTTTTTTTTAAAATTCTGTACTTTTATTAGAAACATTATTTTCTGGCCATTAGTCTATACATTGGTAAGAGAATATCGCTATAGGATAGAAAATGTGTGTGTGCAATTCCACCACATTTTCATGTATATTATCATTGTCAATATTCTTATTGTTTTTATTATTCTCGATTCAGAAATATACTTTAGTATACTGGTAAGTCCATATTTGACTGGGTCAATGCTTATTCTGGTGTGGTACAACTTAAGGGCAATGGAGCGACGGATTTTTTTTTTATTTTCGATTGTTGTTGCATGGCATAAGAATCAGAGAAAAATTTCAAGTAGACTGACCATGAAAAAATATTTTTTAGAATTTTTTTAACGAAGTTATGACCACTTTTTTGGAGTTTTCTACATTCATGTAAATATCGGAAACTACAAAAAATTGCGCGGGA
>PNEQ01086928.1:0-24680 GCA_003012365.1 Medauroidea extradentata | reverse complement strand
TCTGCAATGAAGTGACGAGTGTCCCCACACCTATAACACTTTCGCACTGGTTTGGCTGCAACAAACGAAGTATCACCTCCAGCATTATTAGTATCTGCAGACATGTGGTTCAGCTTGAGTTCGGCATCTAAAAGTCGTGACTTCACAAAATCTAAGGTTATGTCAGCATCCATTGTCTCAAGCACTGTAATCACATTCTCGTAACGCTTTGGAAGAGTTAGTAGTAGATGACAAACCTTATCGTCTTGATCGAGTTTAGATCCCATTCCTTCTAAATCCCGTATCAAGTTGTCGAACTTGTGGAAATGTTCTTGCAGGGAAGTATTGCATTTCAATGTCAATAACTGTTTTCGAACCAACAACTTGCTGATGGTGCTCTTTCTTTCAAAAATATTGCTTAGGGCAGCTAACATTTCTGCTGCCGTTTCCGCATCTCTAATGTAATCTATATGGCGATCCAGTTACACAGTTTATGATTAAATTTTTTGCCTTCTTGTCTGTTTGTTTACCTTTCTCGAGACATTCTCCTGTCAGGTTTATTAACTGTTCATCCCCATCGACGACACTCCTCCCCCCTTTTTCATCAAGAAGAGACAACACGCGGGATTTCCAGTTCTTAAAATTCGTGTCGGATAGCTGTGGGTATTGTGTAGATGTTGCGCCTGCTGCCATGTTCTCAATTCTGTAGAAGTCACAAGCACACGTTTACTTTTTCTATTTTGCAATATTTACTTACAGCGTTCTGGGCCCATAACCTGTTACAAGATGTAAGTGAAATTCAGCAGCTAACGAGCACAACCATTTATTTCATAGTCACACACTCGACTGTCTTTTGTTGTTTCTTTCAACTATTTACAAATACAATTGTCACCAATAACAGACCCCGTTATGACTGAAAGTGCCACTTGCAATGAAGTGTTGTTTTAACATTGCAGTATAGCGTCATACTAGCAGATCTCCTAGCAGCTCCGATACGAGTTTGCTCCTTGAAGTTCCATTTACGCAATGTTAAAACAACACCAGATTGCCAGTGGCGCCAATCAATCATAACGGGGTCAATTTTCAACTGCAAGTGTCCAGACCTGTTCTTCTATGGCCGTGCTTCAGAGTGTTGGTGATAGCACTGTTTTCCGTTGCTAACACTATGACGTATATTTCAAGTCATACAGTCAGGAGTATCATAATATTATTGTGGCTGTCTCACAAGTTTTAAAATGAATTATGTATTATTTGTTGTATTTAACAGTGTTAAATCCTTTAGTCAAATATGATAGTTCACAAATAATTTTAAAAAGTGCGTGATTTCATCTGCGAGAAATACCATAAACTTGATGCATAAATATTTCACTTCCAGTTATACATGTGTTGGAATTTTTTCCAATGCGGCATTATTTAACTAACAAAAAGTAAAATTTAACATTCAGCTCTCTCTCTCTCTCTCTCTCTCTCTCTCTCTCTCTCTCTCTATATATATATATATATATATATATATATATATATATATATATATATATGAGATATCAAGTCTATAATCTAACTTTCATATCACAGATGTTCTTTAGCTTACCATACTCTACTATATATAATACGTGTTATTTTATTTTTTCAATTGTTTCATTATCCGTTGCTTATTTAGCTGTTGAATACCTGTAAATAATGTAATATCATGTTAATTTAATTTAATTCATTATAGATGTGATGGAACAGTTATGTTTTTTATGTTTTGATTATTTAAGTAAGAAAAGTCACGTGGTTAATTTGTATTGGCTTCAGAGTCCGTGATAAGAAAGACTTTCGTTTATGAAAGCACCCTCCAATGAGAGGCGTTTCTATGCATTCTCTGTTAAGAAAAGAAAAACTTAATGCAATATTTTATAGCTAATTGTCTTCAAGGAAGTATCGATTGTGTGTTTGTTAAGCTCTATGTTTTGCAAATAGTCTTTGAATGTAATATATCTATGCGGACAACAGTACGTAACACCTTATTTTTTCTATGGTACATAATACCAGCTATGGAAAATAATCGTTTGTAAAACATAGCAAGACAAAATAAAATGGCTGTATAAAACTTGTAATATAGATGCATTTTCATTATTCACAAGTACAACAAAATTCAACAGGTTACGGGTCCAGAAGACTTCTAAAGAAAAAAAATTGGTTGTCTGTAAAGTCGGTTTACTGACGATAGTTGAACGTGACAACGTCTTAAGAAAATACTGATGGATCGGTATCATTTTTCAAAAGAAAATTTTAATTTCATTTGTTTAATAGATTTGAATGTATATAGAGAAGGAAGTATTTGGAAATCACAATGAAATTGATCAAGTTATATTTATTTGTACGCATAAATACAATTAGGTCAATTTTTTTTTTTTTACAATTTAATAGTTTTTACTCGACGCAGACGCATCGCTCACTCAAGTAGGAGAGAGACGGATGTCGAACGCTGCCGAACGCAAAGGCCGATTGTACTTCTTTGTCGCTCGTTCCGCGCTCTCGCTTGCACTTCAAGCCTTACATGGAACGCCTCAGAGCGAGGTAACGCCGCATGACGTGCGTGCAGCCGGCTGTATCGAATTATAAGACGTTGTCACGTCAAAAGGTATATTAAACATTGTCTTGTGGAAATGATGAAGAAACTTATTAGAACCAATGCTCATGGTGGTATGTTATAATTGTAACCAATGTTCCATTGTGGTAAGTTTGATCTGTTTCTGACACATATTTGCATCTATAATCAAAGTTAAAGGTACAGACACAGCTTGTTAAAATGGCACAGAAAGATTCAGATTTATCCTCCGTCGAAATGTTAGTTGATCATAACAGTTTTGCTATGTGGAAATTTGACATTTCTGTGTTATTACGTTCATCAGGAATAGAACATGTTGTGTTTGGCACTGAGAAATTAAGCGATAAAGAGTCAGATAAAGACAAAGATAAGTGGTTAAGAGATGATGCAAATGCTCAAAAAATCATTGTATTTACAATTGACAAAAAACTTAAAATCCATATTGTTAATTGCACAAGTGCTGCAGCTATGTATGCGAAGCTAGAAAGTCTGTATGTGAGAGACCAAGCACAAGCACAAAATATGTTGATGGAAGAATTCTTTAGGTTTGAATTTGATACAAGTAAAGATATGGCAACTAATCTGAGTATTCTTGAGAATATTGGGGTGGAAATAAACACAATTTCGAAGAGAATTGATGAAGAAATGCAAATGGCACGTATCATGTCGATTCTACCGAAAAGTTTTCAACTTCATTTCACAACAGCTTGGGAATCGGTAGCAAAAGATGAAAAAAAACGTTGGAAAAAATTAAGGCACGTATTTTGAGAGACGAAATTCGTCATTACACCAAATCTGATGCCAGTAATGAATCTGTTGCATTTAAAACAAACCGTCTAAAATGTTATTTATGAATGTGAATCAACACACTTTCTTCGTGACCGCCCTAAAAATAAAAACAAGAATAAGAATACAAAACGTTACCCAAATTGTTCGTTTTGTAAGAAAAACAATCACCCAGAAGATAAATGTTTTTTTTTTTTCAGGATGAAACAAGTCGATGAAAAAAAATCGAAAGATGAAAATAGAGTTGGTTTCCTAAGCATTTAAGAAATAACAAATTGTGGATTTGTAACCAGAGAAAATTAAGAAATTGTGTTTGTTTTAGATTCAGCAGCAACTTCTCACATGGTAAATGAAAACTTGCTTATTGAAAAAAGGGACTTTTCTCATGCATCTAAAAAGGGCGAACATTTGGAAGCAAAGAGTATAGGTAAGATGATAGCTGATGAATGTGAATTGAAAAATGTTTTGTATATCCCTGGACTCGAGACAAACTTGCTTAGTGTTCCAGCAATCACTCGGAATGGAGGTGAAGTAAAATTCACAAATAATAAGGCTCTGATCAGTAAAGATGGAAAAGACATTCTAGAAGGTAAAAAGCAAAGCTCAGGCCTATATGTAATTGCAATACATCCCATTTTTGACAAAACTGCACATTTCTCTTTTGATTCTGATTCATCACGTGATGTTACATTCACCATAGAGTTGTACTCATCAAAAATGCCAGAAAAACCACCACTTTTAATATTTTGCAGAGAATAAGAAAACGAACATTGCTTTGAAAATGATAGTAATGTTGAAGATGAAAAAGTTGAACTTGAAGTCAAAGCAGGCTCTTGTAACTCAAGAAAAACAGAGGGAGAAAATATTCTACAGAATACTATAAGTAGTGACGAAAACCAGGAGAACACAACATGCTGTAACAACAATGTAGATAAAGAAAAAATTAAACGCACAAAGAAGATACATGAAAAATTAAATGACTGTTTTACTTGCATATGAAGAGGCTACTGCTGGAGACGATGCTGAAATGTGGAAGAAAGCCACAGAAGAGGAAAAATTAGCACACCAAGAGAATCAAAACTTGAAAATTAGTCGAAAGAAGCGAAGCAAAGGGCAAGAAAATTCTTACAAGTAAATGGGTATTCAAGGTGAAGGATAATGGGAGATTTAAAGCTCGTCTTGTAGTTGAAGGATGTCAACAGCAAGCCGGAGTGGACTACGATGACATTTTTAGCCCAGTCGTCATCACAGATACCCTAAGAACCATGATAGCATATGCTGCAAAGAAAAATTACAAACTGATGAAATTCGATATCAGGACTGTATTCTTATATGGAAAGATAGAAGAAGAACTGTATATGTCATTACCTGAAGGATATTCTGACGATACAAAGATATGCAAGCTTCAAAAGGCCCTTTGCGGTCTTCGGCAAGCTCCAGCCCAATGGAATAAGTGTATCAGAGAATTTTTACACAAACATCAATTCACTGCTCTAAAGACTGAACAGTGTGTATTCGTAAATCCTGATCACTCTGTATTTATGTCCATCTTTGTCGATGACGGACTAATTGCAGGATCTGACACCAGTCAAATGAAAAGGATATTGGATTCTCTGAAAAATGAATTCAAATTAACGACCAAAGAAAACCCTGACAACTATTTGGGCATTAATATTGACACATCCGAAGAGAAGCTGAAATTACATCAAAATGTCTACGCGCAACAAGTCATAGAAAAGTATCGAATGTCAGACTCAAAACAAGTATCAACACCTCTCGTTTCGGGAAGTGAACATATTGAGAAACTTAAGCAAAAGGAGATAACATTTCCTTACAGAAAAGCAGTGGGAAGCATTTTGTATTTGTCTACTAAAACGAAACCAGACTTGGTGTATGCAACTGGATTATGTGGACGACATGTAGAAAACCCCACACGACAAGACCTACTCAAGCTAAAAAGAGTTCTTAAATATGTAAATTCAACTAAAGATACGGGGAAATCATATTCCAGGAATAATGAAAAATCCAAAAACATTTTAATTGGATACTCGGATGCCGATTACGCAGGAGACGAAGAAACACGCAGAAGCACTACAGGCTTTATTATATTTTATAATGACGGCCCCATCTCCTGGGCATCAAGACTCCAACCAGTCGTAGCAACATCAACAACTGAGGCACAATACATCGCCGCAGCCGAAGCTACGAAAACTCTCATGTATCTCAAGAGTTTTCTCGAAGAACTTAGCGGAGAACAAATAGAAGTTGTTCTAAATGTGGACAATCAAAGCGCTATAAGTTTAGCGAACAATGGAATGTTAAATAGGAAATCTAAGCACATTGATGTTAGGTTTCATTATATCAAGGAAAAATTTAATGAAGGTGCTTTGACACTTAAATACTGTCCGACTAATTTGCAGATAGCTTACTTGCTAACCAAGCAATTGAATTCTGCAAATTTTGAACAATACAAAAAACAAATGGTTTCCTAAAAAATTTGTAAATACATGATGACAACTACAGGGGGTTGTTAAGAAAAGAAAAACATAATGCAATATTTTATAGCTAATTGTCATAAAGGAAGTATCGATTGTGTGTGTGTTAAGCTTTATGTTTGGCAAATAGTCTTTGAATGTAATATCTCTATGCAGACAACAGTACAGAATACCAGCTATGGAAAATAATCGATAGCAAGACAAAATAAAATGGCTGTATAAAACTTGTAATATAGATGCAATTTCATTATTCACAAGTACAACAAAATTCAACATTCTCTGGTGTAGAAAATGAAGCTGAAAAAAAAAAAGAAGAAGAATATTCGATGGCGCATTAAATGGAGGACGTCGGAAGAAGAGCTCCGTTTGGAAATGCATGCTGGGAGGAATCGATTGAGTCTGTGCTTCAAAACTACATTAAATTCATTCTAGCAGACCGACAGTGAATCATCAGCCATGAAAACTAATTAAAAAATATAATTTTTTTCCTGTGTACAATAACACGTCTCGGTAGAACTGTAGAATGTAACTCCTGTATAATTTATTTCTCGGTGGTCGTACTTGCTTTCCGCATCGTCTGTCTTGAAAGTTTACAAACTTCACAATAATTAACCTATCTTATAAAATAAAAAATTTGCATTTCTTTTTCAGGTAACTACATAAGCATCATTCTGATGCGAACTACGCCTCAGTATCTATACTAGTTATGATAAGTATCATCAGTTGACAGAAAACAAATGCTATGCATTTTCATCCCTTAAGGTGTCGAATTTCAAAAAATCTTAGTTTCGCATCTTAAATATTTTTTACACGTATCCGAGTGAAGTGAAAATCACGACGATAGCCCGTTCAGTCACGTGTCACCCCTGTAGTGTACTGAGAGTTCGAATTTTGAATATTTTTAAAACCTTTCTGCGGCCATATACCTAGTCATCATCCAGAAGCAAAAATATACTGAATATCTAAAGGTGTTCGATAGATATAAAGTATTTATCTCAAACACATTCCCGCCTATGCCATGTGTGCAATAATGGGAAGCTGGGCGTGGAAGTTGTAGCGCAATCTAGTGGTGAGTTATAGCATTATGGACATAGCTAAACTATTTTTCGTGTTCAAATATCTATACCAGTTTTCATGGCGATCGGTTGAACTCATAGAAGTCGATGCGTGTTTGGTGGAATATCAGAATTGCTTTACTGTTCCGGGAAATAGTGATTAAGATTTATTTCTATCGCTTTGTTGTTCATTTGTTTACTAATATCCGGTCATTCACTGATAAAGTGTAAAAATTCATCTTATTCTTTTCATAATTTGCCTAGTGATTCTTTTGGTATTTATATTCATCCTAAGTAGTAATTTCATTTGTGTTAATATTTGTTATGCTTTATATATTTATAGGCGAAAAATTTTAATTACGATCTACTGTTTCAAATATCAATGGCCTACAAAATTAACGTTAATTTTCAGCCCAAAATAATTGATTTGTCGAACAGATCAAATGGAAGGAATAATGAATGTTTACAAGTGTAGAATATAATTTATAATTATATAATTAATGGGTTTTCTTACCTAAATGATGTTTATTATTATAAAAAATATGAGACGACACAAAGTATGATAAATCATAGCAAATTGATGGGTGTTTTTTAAGTTTATTTTCCATCAGTTTTCTAGAATATAAAATTAGAAAACACGGAATGTTTATCGCCATAGTTAATTTCAACTGTGATATTTTGAAGTTGGCGTTGATAACGATTTCGAGAAAAATATTTTCCTAGAAATAAAAATAAATTAAACAATGATTCCTCTGAGATATCTGTTACGTATTAACAGAGAAAACATAGAATTTTTCTCAAAAGGTCGCAGTAAAATAATTATTACAGTTAACTAATTTAATGTCAGTTAGTAATATTTTTATGCAGGAAAATAGTAACAAAACTGTGAAGTGACTAAAAACTCTCAGATCATGGTAAAACTGCAATTGTGAAAATAAGTATACGTATGACCTTTGGTTGAACACGAGCTAACCTAACCGTAAGTAATGAAATCCATTATGTGATCATCCAAAATTGCCAATAAGTTAAAAATATTTGTAATTGTTATATATATATATAAATATAAAACTAAGTCAGTTACTTGTAAATTTGATCATAAAAGTCACTTCATCTTATCTATTTGACATGCCCGATTTTGTAACCATGGGAATAAAAGCTCATATTAAATTTTGCATTTACATTTCGTTATGAACGATGTAACCCTGGTTCTAACACAACATTCAGTAACCAGGCCACCCGGCCAGGAATTCCAAAATATTAAACATAAGTTGCTGCAAACTGCAAGGCAGAACTCCCCACGCCAACAGCGGTACGAGTTGCCACACAGGGCGCGATAAAGGGGTGTGTCACTCTACCTACGAGGTCTGTATGCCCCATATCGTCGCCAAGACCACTTCACTACCAAGATGCACTACGACGTCCAGATCTACGACGTGCCGATCACCGTGGACGTTTCCTTACATCAGCCTCGGCATCATTAACAAGGTGGGACTGTCATCGTAGTAACTAAACTGAGTGGCTCATAAGTAATCATAAATGTCTCTAACTATTCTTGCCTCCCTCCGTAAAGAACATCGTAAATGTAACGAAATAGTTGTATATATTGTAAATTAAAGCCGTACCTGATATTTACAATGCGAGTCACACTTACATTAAAAGAATCCCTCAATTAAACAATTTATTAAATACTGTACGTTTTACGTAAATACTCCACCATCACTAAACAACTAATAAGGAATAATTTCTCCGTTAACGTAACAGTTTATTTACTTTTGATATCTGAATTGCTTAACAATTTTATGTGATAATAGACTGAAACCAAAGTAATTGGATTCTAGATACCGAAAATGCTCTCTCTTTTTTGCTTGGTAAAACCTTAAAAATTCAAAATAAAATAATTATTAACAACTAGCTGACCCAACAGACGTTGTCCTGTCTTAACGATGACTATTGAAATTGTATTGTTATAATTAATGTCGATAAATAAATTTCAAGGGCTGTCGCTAAGTGTTCGTTTTCTTTTTTGTTTTTCACATGGCCAGTTATATGTCGCCTGTTCCCGTGTCAAAATACCAACAAAACTATTTATATACTAAGACTAGCAGTTCTCCTAGCAACTCCGACACGAGCTTGCTCCTTGTAGTCCCATTTGCGTAATGTTAAAACCACGGTCGTAGAATTACAGATCTGGACACTCGCCTATCTTCCAATGTATTTTGCTTGACCCCCTTGTTGTTTGGCTGTAGTTCGTCAAGTTTCCGAGAATGCCGTACTTTTTGGCGCTGTTTTCCGGGCGGTCAGACTCAAACTCCGTCCACTTTTTTCCATTGTTAAATTTATTAAGTAGATAAAGATTGCTGGAGCCTTTTCTTAAATTTGTGAACGAAGAAAGTATTTCGTACATTGATAAAAAAAACGTTTTGATAAATTGTTTAACTTAACGGAAAGGAAGTGGGCTGAGTTTAGTCCGACCGCCCTAACATCAGCGCCAATAAAACACAATATTCTCGGTAACTTGGTGAACTACAGCCAAACAACAAGGGGGTCAAGTTTCCAGGCGAGTGTCCAGACCT
The DNA here is from genome assembly GCA_003012365.1 of Medauroidea extradentata. Lineage (NCBI taxonomy): Eukaryota > Metazoa > Arthropoda > Insecta > Phasmatodea > Phasmatidae > Medauroidea > Medauroidea extradentata. Next base: position 15,202 of record PNEQ01086928.1, on the reverse strand, counting down.
GTTCTTCTACGGCTGTGGTTAAAACAACCCCACCATGCCAGTGGTGCCAATCAGTCATAACGGGGTCAATTTTCAACTCCAATGTCCAGACCTATTCCTCTATGGTCGTGATCCAAACAACGACAACAATAAAATTTCTGAATGCACCAAGGATTTATATAAATACGAAGCAACAAACCAACAATGATAACCATCAAACCAACAATGACAACCATCAAAATATTAAAATTTGTTTTTTCACTATCATCCTCGCAATTTTTCCATATCTTCTCACCGTTTAAACCTTCCCTGGACTACGACAAACATTTCAAAACATAAATCAACTAAATCGGCCCAGCCATTCTCGAGTTTTAGCGAGACAAACGAACAGCAATAGATTTTTATATAAATAGAGATTGAAATGACGAAATTATTATTATTAAACAAATACTATTGCAAAGATAGCGATTTGAATTATTATTTACATTCCAGAAGAAAGTCAAGTATATGTGATTAGTTGTTTGTATAGGAATTTAACTTTAGGTACAGAAAATAACAATACTTACAAATTAATGTTTACATATTTATTGTATTTATTACGTTATTTTGTGTTCAAAACTATATAACTTAAACAAATTTGATTTCCTCATAAATAAACTATGGTGTGACGAACAGTGGTTGGGCATTTTGCTCTACTGCACGAATATACTTGGCAGCATTGTAGAAAGACACTTTGCAACTCTAAGATGAAGGAAGGACGGCCCACTCTACTCTGCCTCTACGCCTACAGTAATGCTCATTTCGTCGGGCTGCCTCCGCCGCCACTGCTGCCGCCACTGCTGCCGCCGCTGCCGCCATTTCCACCGCCACTGCTGCCGCCACTGCTGCCGCCGCTGCCACCAGTTCCGCCGCCACTGCTGCCGCCACTGCTGCCACCGCTGCCACCAGTTCCGCCGCCGCTGCTGCCGCCACTGCTGCCGCCGCTACCGCCATTGCTGCCGCCGCTGCTGCCGCCACTGCTGCCGCCGCTGCCGCCGCTACCACCGCCGCTGCTGCCGCCACTGCTGCCGCCGCTGCCGCCGTTTCCACCGCCGCTGCTGCCGCCACTACTGCCGCCGCTGCCGCCGTTTCCACTGCCACTGCTGCCGCCACTGCTGCCGCCACTGCCGCCGTTTCCACTGCCACTGCTGCCGCCACTGCTGCCGCCACTGCTGCCACTACTGCTGCCGCCGCTTCCACCAAGTAGGCTGCCAACGGCTTGGTCCACAGCGGTTATGACAGGCTGGAGAGAATCTACTATCGGGGCAGGCTCCGCCTCTGCCCCAGCAGATATCAGCACTGCCACCACGCCGGCCAGAATGATGCAGGATACTACAGCGTGCCGCATCTGTGGAAAAAATAAAATATTCTCTGTAAGCCCACTAGAATTGTTCCCGCACATAATTGCTGATGTGACTTAGAATATAGAAGATTCGAGTCTTTAGATGAGTAATATTAAATGAACCATTACACTATTTTCGAGCATTACGACGACATGCCACTGCTAGTTTGTAGGATCATTCTTGTTATTACACTCTGCACTGTTACTAACATAATGCAGTGCTATGCTCTGAGGGCATTACATCCCATTAGCACAGTGCACAAATTCTATATTTATATGTAGATTACTAGCTAGATATGTTGGAAGATTACTTCTGAGTTGTTAGTTATTGAGTCAAGATATTTTGGCCACAGCTTAAAGGCGAGATTGTCAGCCTGGGTTAGAGGTGCAGCAGGGCCGGAATGAATGTTCGAGGGAAATTACAGATTCCCAAGTGAATTCATTGATCAACGGCATTGGGAGGTACGATACCTACCAAAGTGTAAACCTTCGGTTATCTAACCCCGATCTTAGCACACAAGTCGCTACGCCAAGCCCCAATGCTATACTCAGTGATGAAAACATGGATGTAACTCACTTATCCTCGATCTATAAGTTATACTGTGATGTTTATCTAGTCGTATCCGCACCATAGTGAACCTGTCCTCCGATATACACTAGTAACACTTTGTTCAGCCTATTAAAGTACAGCTACTTTTGTTTTGTGTCGTGTTTAATTCACACATAGAAAATCTCTCAGTGCATCATCTTTAGGATCACTGAAAATCTTTCATGCATTTAAGTTATTTTGACGCTTACAAATATTTTGGGTAACTAACTGGAGTACTGTTCCGAGAATAAAGACACTTGGTTTATTGATTAGAGTAAGATCACTTTGTACTATATTATCTTACAAAATTGTTAGCCACAGGTAATATAAAATGCTTCGCAAAACCACAGCATGTTAGTAATACATAAATAAATGTTGCATGAATAGCTAATTAGCCTATTTTTATCTGTTGGTGCAGATAATTTGAATGAAGTTCATTTCAGACTTTACAACAGGCAAGTTTTAATACATCATCATCAATAGTAAGGTCATTTATACAAGAAATGCAGCGGCGGCAATCACATATGGATTATATTAATCTTTACTTGGGACTCCCATGGATAATTAAAGCTAATATGCAGATAACTGACTACGTTATAATGGCGGGATTTAGAGCTCTAATATTTTAACAGGAATGATTCTATTATTTTGGAATGTAGACGGATACACACACCGAGCCAGAAATCTATTCTTGCAGTACATACTATATTTATTAATTGTGTCGCCTAATTGTGTGTAGAACTAAAATGCACTTGGCATTATTTAAAATGATTAGATGCATTGTGATATTTTAATGGTTTTTATCGGTAAATTATTATATTACATAACTTAAATTGATGTAGAATAACCTATACATTCGTTGATTGATAAAAATTTAGTACGATACCTGTTAGTGGAAAGACTACACCCGAATTCGTAAATCACAACGTTAGAAGCATACTTTGGACTCGAGTACAAACTTTCCTCAAATAAAATTGTAGGGTCGCCGCTTTTAGTCCCATAGGAAAAAGAGTTGAAGGGTAACACTGCACGCCAGTTTGGCGGGCCGTGAATACAAGCAATGTTGTTACCGTCGAGTGTGCAAAGCTGAACCTTATCAATTCACTGCGCATGAAACGAGGAAAATATCGTGTGGTGCATAGCCCTCTTAAGGACAATTGCACCCGCCTATACATTTTAAAAGATTCCGCGCTAGTATTGTGGCCTTAAAAATAACCACAAAAACATTAAATTTTGCCATTTTCGAGAATGAGACAAACTGCGTTTTTAAAAGTAATGATGAACATGAATTAATTCACGCACGTGTAACGTTCTTTGAAAGTTATTCCTAAGCAGACATCACCCACTAGCGTCGAGCAGTTTTCAAATAATCTTATAACGAACGAGACTTTGCTCTCCGTTTTGCAGCATGGCTAATCGGCCAACATAATTTTTTTTTTTTTGGTATCTGTACGAGACATGTTTTCCTTTAGTTATTCATAAATTTTGACTTAAGGACTCTGCCTACCTCAGAGCTCCGGCGGCAGCAAAGATAGGGCGTTACAGGTTAAAATATATTCCTAAATATCTCAGTCACTTTCAAACCTACATGTACGCCACCACTGACTTTTCTATTCGAAAGCGATATCTCAAAGGGTGACAGAGCTACACGGACTTTAGTTTAACATGTAAAACCCTATCCTTGCTCCCGCCGCGCTCCGAGGTAGGCAGAAGCCTTAATTTTGCTCTTATGAAATTATTTATTATCTATTATTGTTTTTGGATAACGGTTTGTCAGAGTCAAAATTTGCATGTTTCAGTTTTAAGTACGATTCTAAAACCAACTGACCTAACAAACATAAAAAAATCACACTGAATAATAATGTTTCAGGCTACAAGGACTCCTAGGCCTACATTAAACCACAAAATATTTTTTTTTCGTATTTTAAAATAGTTGTTGAATTATTTAATAATTATTATAAAATTTCAAAAAATTTGAAAACAAAAACATTTTTTTGACATAGTAGACCTTGTAGCGTACAATATCGTTAATCAGTGTGAATATTTCTGTTCGATTAGTTGGTTTTACTGTCGCAGTCGGCTTATAACTGTGACATGACATTTTTGTTACATTGTCATCACGCAAAAACTATGATAGAAAAGAAACCATTTTAGAAGGTCTAATTTTATTCACTATTATGTCTCAAAAGTAAAAATATCTAGTACCAACATAAAAATAAAAACACCATGATGAAATCTGCTGTCTACTTTGCCCTCAGCGTCGACATAAGATGGAAAAGGGACGGACATGTTTTCTGACCAATACACATAACAGCTCAAATGAGGTAGGATATGATTGGAACAGTGGCGGAATGTTAATGGAAGTACCCGAGGAAAAACTTCAACAACTGTGGAATACTCAAACCTCTATGTAGAAATTCCCAATTTTAAAAAACTTGTAACAGCCAAGGTCTGGTTTCAAATCGAGGAACCAAGCAATGGAATGTTAGTATGACTAATAGTAAAACGTGCAATATTTTACAACAATAAGAATACACTTCCTTATACTGAAATTAAAGAAATGGTTTTACCTTAGTGTAGAAAGTAGACAGTTCTTCCTCCTAAGTATTCAGCAAGATGCTTCGACTACTGATGGTTCATGTAGTGCTGGAGCTTAAATACCACTACATTATCAAAATTGCTTAACCACAGGACCTCAAATTTTGGACACAAGGACGGTATTATCAATCGTATCTGAAAAACTTAAAGGCTTTCTATGGTTACTGTTATATGAACCGAGGTCACAGATAGATGGAATATAGTAGGTCATCGATACAAGAATATTGTGCTTTTAACAGTTATCAGTTAACTTTTATCACTACCGGAATGCTGAAGAAGCAAGTGACAAGAATATGAAATTTTTAAAGTAGAAGTCTCTGTCAGGCCAGACCGAGCGAGGTGGACTCGCATTTGGGAGGATCCAAGTTCGATATCCTACTCCAGACATCCCGACTACTGTTTCCCACGCTATCCCGTAGACAAACTGTGCGACATATCCTTAAAAAAAAATCCGTCTCCGTGTTCCTGTGACTGTGACAAGTTGTTTGTCTCCGTCTCTAATGACCTTGCTGTCGACGAGTCGTAACACTTTCAAGTAAATACGATCGAATAAAGGCAAGGGAACGTTTCAAGCTTTAGGCTTAAGCTGTGTTATAGTCAGACCGCTCACCTGCTTTAACTACCCGAGTTAAATTCCTGGAGATATCACCTTTGATCATCACATGTGTCTCACGTCGTCTTTACTCCCTTTTACATCAAATTCTGCGTTCCGTTGCTGCCATAGTCACCTAATTTTATTGCTTCTAGTTTTTTTCTGAATCTTATACAACTTTTTCTGCAGCATAAAGTAATGAGGCATGATTTTTTTCCATGGTTATCGTGCCTTATGAACATGACTGTGAGCGGTCTGCTTCTTTCTGTTGAATTAAAAGTTCCGTTACAAAATTAATGATATTTAATACAAGTTTGCAGTTAATATTTGAGTGGTTACTGTACACGGCGAGTTGATAGTATGATTTTTCTGTTTACACGAGCCAATATTTGTTGTTCTTGGATACATAACGTCCAATTGTTGGACATTCTAGTAGATTTTCAAAGAATCCAACATGAAAGTTTCAACTTTGTAGTTTACCAAAATACTTCAGCCTCGCTGCGATACACTGTTACTGTAACATATTTGTTGAATACGATGAAGCAGCCTTGTCTTCTGTCTACCGATATCACAGAATTCGGGCGAGGCGCCTGTATATCCTCGCCTACCACAATGGCACTCTGTTTCCCAACAGAGTCCTGGTTAAAACCAGCGACCTCCCTAAAATGAAAGCAAAGAAGAGGAATGTAAATAAAGAAATAAAATGACAGTTCCCGCCTCTTCCCCCTCTATCATCCCAACTCTACTGACAAACCTGGAAATTCCTAATTTCTCCAATGCCATTTTATTTTTAACGCATGTAACTGCTGAGTGGTTACACTCCTATCCTGTCGAGATGGTTTTTATAGTGTCTATGCTGATTTCTTCCCTCTCTCTTCTTAGAATATAGCTTAGCTACAGATACACTTAGGGAGGTAGCTCGATCCCTCTCTGCCACGACACGTACCCCCTTGCATTAAATCCCACCCTTGTAGGCATATGGCGCTCAGCTCAGAGACACACTTATGTCCCAATCCTCCCCTCGACCACCACCATGACACTGTAGACTAGGATAATTTAGGAAAAAAATTCACCCAATTTAACACGTAATTTTTATCTCAAAGCAAATACATCAGTTCTCGACGAAGGGAACCTGACACTTGCGTCGGTATTTTCTTCGTTGTGTCATGTGCGCTTATTATATTTAAGTATCTACGCACTTATATTGTCCTCATACACTTCTGTTGCCATTTCTCACACGTCTTATTTTACTATTTTATTACCATACTTTTAGTTATGTGTCTGTTGCCATTCTAGACCTGCAATACTTGGTGATCAATAAGCCGACTGTTAGAAGACTCCAGCGACTTCTGCCAGTTGGTTGTTAACTCCCAGACACGCCATTAACTTAAACTGAGATTCGTTAAGTCTTGCAATTGTTCAGTCGCCTTGTTGAATTACTTTATTTTTCTCTTTTGTGATATTTTGAAAATGGTATGGAATTTGCGTTTGTAACACAAATTCTAATTAATTTGCGCTAAATAACATATATGGCAGTTGAACTTTCAACATGCATTTAGGCCACAATCAGTCTCACATATTTTAAAAATAAATTCTCAATTTGTTTTATTGAATGTAACCGACATTTATTTTAAAAGTTAAACTACCGCCAGCCCTGCAGCACAAGGAAAATATAATTTGAGGTATAATAATAAAATGTGCATTTTTTTTTTTCAGAATTTTTTAAAAGTGCGAATGGAAACAATAATGCAGTATGGCAACTGTACTGAAACCGAGCATAAGCTAGATTCACAACCAGTACTTAGTTAACGTTACGTAAACTTAAACACTGTGCTAACGTATGTGATTGAATGGTTCAACTTTGTGCTCCGTACGTACCTACGCTAAGTGATAGTTATGGATCCGGTTTAAAATTAACCGTATTAATGCAATACTAAAATGTAATATTACAAATGCAAGTTAAACAATTCCTGCTTTTTTATATTTTTATAATATATTTAATTTTGAATCTCATCAAAACCTAATGTGACATAATTTAATGCCTACACTTCACAGTAAAAAAACAACATTTGTGCACATCTAAGAGCCTAAGGAGGTGCTGAATCCAATCCCAAAATCCTCACGTAATTACGTAGGTGCGTTAAGCGTAGTTATGAATCAAGTTCTATCCGCCCCCTAGGAACATGCTTTGTTGTAGATTGGCGTGGACATTGGCCATTGTTGGAGTGGGGCTATTCCTAGGCGACATTCACTTTCCGAGACTGAGCAAAGTAGAGAAATAAAGCATTTTCAATATATAATATTGGCAGCAGGCACAGTGAGAGAACTGCCGAAACACGTTCCTTGCTTTCTGTAATACCAGTCATTCGTAATTTTTACTATACTAAGCAGTTAATAACGTGTACAATATCAATACTAGTTCTAAACTTTGTAATCAGGAGTAGTCGACAATATCAAATTATTTAATACCACATGCAACATTTAAATTCGCTGTATGATGTTCGTACATGTAATGATTTTATTACATTAATTGTTTTGCTTTTGAAGTAAAATAAGTAATAATTCTATGGCCCAGTTCAAAACGGAAACCACTAAAAGTTCCCAGTTTCGAGCAAAATGCATTATATAAAAATACCTGTTTTAAATATGTATACGGAATTTGCTTCGCGAGTAATTATAATAACTTATCATAGATGATATTGGTAGTTTTACTAGTGTATGTTGAATATTACGGTTTTTTGAGTAGTGCAACTTAGATGCAGAAATTGTACATGTACATATCGATAAGAGTACATGAGAATGTTTGCATTCACATGCCGCGGAAATATATATTACTTTTCGAAAACAGAAAATTTGTATTGTAGGGCTTAAATTGCTGACCTAATTCTATACCACGTAACACGGATTCAGGACCAGGTATTGGTAACAAACACGTCGTCGTGGAATAGTAAAAGTTATCAGTGAAGTTGCTAAATACTGATTTTACCCGCCTATAGAGAATTAAAGCATGGTGTCGGCAGATTCCTTATCTTGCCCGGTCTGAAAGGCACGATTTTGTCACCAGATTTATTTTATTCTGAAGGCTATCCGTTGCGGAATATTATAATTGCGACAGCTCGTGTTTTCAATAGGCTACTGGTTACAGGTCTGGTGATTTACTTATAAGTAAATTTCTCGCCAGTGAATTGGTGTCAGTTTGCTTTTATTCCTACCGAATATAACTGGTACGGCTTCTTAAACATACAAACTCGCTTCCAAATAGTGTTAAACCCGGTTTATAACAGTTTCTGTCAAGAAATATTGTTATAAGTTATGCAATTTTTGTGTTGATTTATGGGACTGCAGTTATGCCCTTTCTTAGCACAGCTATTTGTGTTATTGCTCATTAGTTACACGCATAACAAAATCAGAGATACAGAAATATTTGTGCAAGATGATCCGATAAAATCGCCTTAAGGGTGTTCAAGTGCGCTAAACTCATAATATTATACTTTTAATAAATAGTGTTAGTTTGTAGACGATACTTGTGAGTACAGTTTCCTCTTACTAAACAATTTTGACTCCCATCGTTTTCTCGTAACGGTTCGTCAAACTAAAATGTTCACGTTACGCTGTCATGCAAATAGTAGTGAAAACCAATTGACTTACTAAAATAAAGTAATTCACGCCTAACTGACATACCATGAGCTACGTAATAAAGCATTTTAGAAATCCACAATGCATTATTTAGAGTTTAAAAATACCCGCGACAGTACAAGAAAATTGTTGAAAACTCAGAAATCTTTTAAAATACACAACTAGTTCACTGGATGTTTTTAAATGTTTTGTTAAATATCCCATGATATGTTAATTCATAGTGAATTATTCACTCAAATGAACCAATTAGTGTTCAGAATTTGCACGACAGTGTAACATGCAAATTTGGACTTTGATCCACTACTATGAGAATACTATGATGGCTAAAATGGTGTCGTAAGAGAAAACTGCACTCACAAGAAATGTCTAAAAAACAAACACTGCTTCATAAAAATATAAAATTATGATTTTATTGCACTTGAACATCTTTAAACTCCTTCTTTACTCAGCGCTTTCCTCAACGAACAGGAACTTACTCTTGTCTTGGTAATGGAGATAAGTCAGCGATAGTTACAGTTTAGAAAGATGTAAATGTAACGAGCATTATTCATCATGTTCGTCCAATGAAAAACGTACAGTTACATGCACGAATCTGCTTAATTTCGTTAAAAACAATACGAAAATATTATATGGCGAATTTCTAAAAGTTTTGCCGTACTCTATCTTGAATTAAACATTTACTGATGGAGGAAAAATTAATGGTCCATGTGAAACGAAATTTGTATACTTTAAAGGTGATTAGTGTAGTCACATTTTAAAACACATTCACGTCACTGAGAGTACAGCTTCGTGGTGTAAAAAAAAACGACTTTCATAAAAGTTGTGTTTGGTTCGGAAAGATGCCTCCAGTTTGCACGAGGTAAAAAAAAAAAAAAAATTAATGGGTCACATAAATGAACACCTGCCATTGAAAAAAAAAACAGCCCCATAGTATTACCAATTAATTAGTAAAAAACAATATTTTAAATTAACAAACGTCGATACAGTATACGTGAAAACATAACGTAATGCAGCAGATTCACACAATGTAAAGATCAGAAATAAGGTTGAAATTAGTATGTGAGTAAATAATTAGACGTACCTTTATTGAAATAAAGTTATTACACAGTGTTTGAAATTATTGAAATGTATTTTGAATGTAATATGTTTAATTTGTGAGGGTAAAATGAAATATTATTAATAAAAATTGTAATAGTCAATTATTTCACTAAATAAAATTTAAAATATCGAACTAGAAAGTTTGTATAGACGAATTACATCACCAGATTCCCTTACATAGTTACTGCTTCATATTCACAGCGGCCGCGGCTGTGTAGAGGCTAGTGCGCTCGCCTCCCATCTCAGAGAACAAGGTGTAATTCCTTAATACTGTTATATATTTATATACTGTATGTGGATATATACACTATATACTATATACTTTAATAACACTTTTCTATTATTTAAATTATGCCTTATCGTAACAGAATTTTTTAATTTTTAATTTTTTTATTATGTGTTACAGTAACATAGAAATTTTTATTAATTAATATATTTATTATTTATATATTATGCCTTCTGGAAACACAAGAATTTAACTATTTTAAAAAGTAATTTTATATTAATCCTTATATTAAGAAAATGTTTTATTAGTTTTTATAATATACCTTACAGTAACACAAAAATTTTATTTATATTTTTATATTATATCTTATAGGAATACAGGAAATTTAATTTATTATTTTTATATTTTGTCTTATAGTAACACAATAATTTTTTAGATTTTGACATTTTTATTGTGTCTTATAGTAGCATAAAATTATTATTTTTTATATTATGTCTCATAGTAATTTAAGAAATGTATTTTTTTAATTATTTAATTTTTATGTTATTTCTTACAGTAACACATACATATTTTTGTTATTTTTTGAAATGTTGACTTGTGTATTATAGTAAGGTATGGATTTTATATTATTTTTAAATGTTTTATTTTAATAGTTTATAGTATTTTATTATTAAATTTTACTGAAACAGATTTTTTTATTTTAACTTTTTTTATTTTGAATTTGAAATGACCCCGGGGCGAACCATTTTCAAGAACAACTATTTTTTCATCTTCAGAACTTAAGGTTTTTTTTCTGTATTCAATTGAAAATAATTAACGTTTTTTAATTCTTATGAGATTCACATTTTCATACAGTATTTCTTTATTTAATGAAAAATAGTTTTAGTCATCGAAAGTTGTTTTAGCTTTTAACTGTATTTATTTTTATAATTTTTGCCCTTTTTAATGTCATTTTCTACACATATAGCATATATTTTAAAATTTTGTTCGATAGATACTTCCATTATTTTTCCATTAGTTTTGTCCTTTATTTTACCGATTACTTTTTTGTTTAATTGGGGAATACTATTCAGATCATCATTTTCATAATCTGAAGTATTAATATGATTTTTATCATATATTTCATATATTTATAAAAAATCGTTAGTTTTTATATAATAAATATAAGAATTAGTATAAGAAAATTCAATATTTTATGAACATATTGGTTTCATAGCAATACAATGAAAATAGTACATTAAAGTTTTTGATAAATCTAATATCGTCATTCCCACTTGAATGAAATTATTGAAAAACAATTTTGTTTTATTCGTGTGAATAGCAGCTAAAGTTCTGATAGAGATGGCACTATCTTTAAAATTCTGTTTGAAAATAATTTTTCTATCTTTTTAGAAACGGTACATAGTCAGACATGCACCTATTTCTAATTTCTTCCACAGTTTTCAAAAAACAGAGTTATCCATTAATTTACAGAAATATTATTTAAAATTATTTGTAGCTTTTGTTATTCCTTTTGTATTTAAGTAATTACATGATTTCATTCAATCAGATTGTTTAATTTCCAATATTCTATGAAATTTTTAAATCTCATTTACGAAGATAAATATCGCATAAGATATGTAATTTAACATGAATTATTCTTTATCACGTAAATCAGTTAATTTTTTTCTGAGCCTGTAAGCTTTTTATTTTCAGGGGCCAATGGAATATCTTTATGTAAATTATGCACATTTTTTAGACATTTTAAATCAGTCTCTAAAATATAGAGAACACTAGATTTATTTTTTTAATTAATTTTTTTTGTTCCCAATAATTTGAATGATTGCGTTTTTAATTTTCTGTGAGGTAGATATTGACACATGGCCCAGCCGTATGAATTATTGGCGTAAAAATTTTCTAAATAAGAATTTTCAATTTAAGGTCATAATTTTCCACACATTGTTATTAGCTTTAGCGTATTTTTGACAGCATTGGGAGTTTCCCTCCCGAATTCTTTTTTCAATAATTAATGTTTTGTCATAATCAGATAATAACTCTAATTCTATTTTTGTATGTTTTAACACAGCTTACTAAGCTAATCCTAGGGCTATATAATACTAAGACGGGAATAATTTATAAGTATTTAAACAAACATCTCTAAAGTGTTCAAACATGTCGGTCAACAATTAATCATAAATGTTATATATTTTAGAATATTCACCAAGATTTTTAATATTACATTTATTAAAAATGTTTGAGAAAATTCATAATCTTTATCATAAATAAAAGTTTTATTTGAATTGTTGTAAAAGTTTTGTTTAGATGATAATTCCGTTTCTATAAATTTTTCTTCAGAATCCGTATAATCACAATAATAAATACTTTTTTTAGTAACTAGGCACTAATTGAAGTTGCTCTTCTGCAAAATATTTAGACGTTTCGTTCTTTAGAAAGCTTTTTAGATAATGAATCTAATATGGAGGCAATACATTTGGTTACGTTTAAATATTTTGATACTCCGTCTTATTTGCTTAGTGATGGTGGAGTTATTTACATAAAACGTACAGTATTTTATGATTTGTTTAAATGAGGGATTCTTTTAATATGAGTGAGACTCGCAGTGTAAATATCAGGTACGGCTTTAATTTACAATGTATACAACTATTTCATTACATTTACGATGTTCTTTACGGAGGGAGGCAAGAATAGTTAGAGACATTAAGTTACGACGATGACAGTCCCAACTTGTTAATGATGCCGAGGCTGATGTAAGGAAACGTCCACGGAGATAGGCACGTCGTAGATCTGGACGTCGTGGTGCATCTTGGTAGTGACGTGGTCCTGGCGACGATATGGGGCAGACAGACCTCGTAGGTAGGGTGACACGCCCCTTTATCGCGCCCTGTGTGGCAACTCGTATCGCTGATGGAGTGGGGAGTTCTGCCTTGCAGTTTGCAGCAAATTATGTTTAATATTATGGAATTCCTGGCCGGGTGGCCTGGTTACTGAACGTTGTGTTAGAACCAGGGTTACACGGTTCATAACAGTATCCCCCCAGTCAAGAATGTAGGTCGTCCTCGACCGTGTCTGTGGGGTGATGTGTATCATAATAGATGTCATCTTGTCATGTAGGTGTGGACTAAAATTTAAATTTTGTTTGATATTTTATTCTTCTGGCAGAGGGTATTTGGAAAAGGTTGAAGCCCTCTTCGATACGGAAGGAAACTTTAAGATATCGGGATTGTGTCAACAAGGAAAAACTCGGGTAAAGGAACTGCCGAGGTCTTCTTCCGCCTTCATTTACAGTTCTGTTTATGTCAACGATGTATGCAGTCATGCTGACAGAAGTACTGTGCATGAACTTAAGTTCTGCTGAGCGAGCTTGTCTCGGAGCCCGTACGCGGCTGTCTACACGATTGTAGGTACGCGACGCGTCAGCCTTGCTTGAGGTTTTCAAAACAATCACCATGTGGCTTTGTATTATTTGTTAAATTAATTACATACAATTAACTTTTTATGAAAACATACGTTACTTGAAATTATTAATAATTGCAAAATTAAATAATGCTCTCCCTCCTCACAATTTTTGTGACAACGCAATTTACTGCTGAAAAGAAATTGTTTGTTAAGTTAGCACATATAGTTAACACATTGGCGTCAGTCTTATAATATAAAATGTCCTATAATTAAGAGCTCTGTTATACAGGATCTTGGTAGGAATTTATTGAAACGTAGAAGATATTTAATTAATTATTTACTTTTAAAATTCAAATTTAAAACTTAAGATTTGCTGCTGCGTTTGCTTCTACGTTTCAAAATTTTAAGAAGGGATGTGAACAGATACATTTACTCTCTTACTCTATACACATTTGTGTTATTTATAGTATTATAATTTAATATTACATTTAAAGACTCGTGCTGCTCATTCCACTTTTGAAAAAAAAAAAAACTATATAATTAATTGACCTTAAAAAGCTGTATTGACAGCGTCTTTTTACTAGTTTCACAATGTGACCTTCTTTGTAACAAAATTTGTCTTCTCTTTAATGCTTACTGCAACAACTTAATTATTTAACGTTACTTTCAATATACAATAAACATGTTCGAGCCTCTTAAACACCTTCAAGTGTGTAATACATTAATAAAATTTAATAACACGGTATTTTAATCTTTCATTGTTTCCATTATGTGTACTTCAATAAATCAATACAGTTCAAACTGATAAGTTTAAATGTAGGCTATATACAGATTTTTTTACAACTGTGTTGACAGCGTGTGTTCCCTTTACAGGTAACTTTACATTACGTTACATATTTGCTGTCCATCAAGTTATTATACAATAACATTAAAATAGTCATTTTCTTTACACATTAGTACTGCAGTAATAATGATGTGTGACTGCAATTATTTAACATATGTTGTACTTTTACATTTTATTATTTCTTTCGTAATCCTCCATGAAGAATATTATGCACTTGTGCAAACTTTGGTAGGCCTCCTAAATGTGTATTAAAAATTTTTATAATACGTTTATGCCACTCGCCAATAAAGCGAACTGTAATGCTCAAGAATCGTATTTTTTGTTTATGCTTTGTTAATGCTTTCAATATTATAATAGCAACGTGTATCGTGGCGTTACGATCAAATGTTGTGAGTTCTGTGTAGTGTGTGTTGTGTTATGAGCCGGCCGGCGTGTGTGTTGGTAATACTGTGTAGGTTACCTCCGTGCCTCGTGAGACGTGTTAAGTTTGGACGGTGGTAGCACTGTTTCCTTCGTCAGCGCTCGCTCAGCGCTTCTATGCTGTCGCCTTGCAACGACACGTGCTCTACTTTGGACCGGTCAATTCTCGTAGAATCACACTGTGAACTCACAAAACAAAGTAGTATTAGTATTTAGCAAAACAATTTTTCAATATGTTACAGTTTGTGACGGTGTCAACTTGACATCAACGGCAGTTAACGTTTCTGGTTACGACGCAGTATTTTTCCCGAGTGGAAATTTCCATGGACATACTTTCGCCTAGTGCATAACTATAGTTTAATGGAGGTTACCTGGTAGTTGTGTGCGATGGCATGGATTCCCATGATGTTGTATGAACAGACTTGAAACGTTACGTTAAACTT